>JAGKTI010005328.1:19793-45626 GCA_018397915.1 Birgus latro | reverse complement strand
CCTTTCGGACTTCCTGAGAGTTACATAGATATTACTGTCTGGAGGGCGCAGGTGTGGACGGTTTGCTTGTGAGGTGGAGTCAGGATTCCATGGGATTGAATGGTAGGCGAATGAGTGTGTGGCCCAATCATTTTGGGCAGACTTTTGGTTAGTTTCTTGTATTTTCATGTTTTTCTTTGCTCTCTGGATCCTACCTCACCCCATCCTTGGGTGCAAAGTGGTCTGGATGATGATGATGATGATGATGGTGGTGGTGGTGGTGGTAATAGTGATGATGATGATATTACTGCACAGTGCGATAAATAAGGATTGCCAGGGATCTGCCTTCTTTTGCTGTCCCTTTTAATTGGTGTATGTGATAGAACTACTGAATATAAAAAATGGCCTTCCTCTTCTGTACCGAGAGTTGAATATTTTAAAGAGATGAGACTAAAAATAAAACCGATGAAAATACAGAGCATTACCCCATACCTTCCAGTCTGCAGTATGAACACTGGGGAAAAAAAATGCAATCCTAACCTTTCTACACATTTCAGCTTCCAGTATGAGTGTGAAATTAGTTAAAGTAATTCTGACCTGTCTCATATTTGTCGTGTTGTTCAGGATGCTACGAGTGAGTGTGGTGTTGGTGGTACTGGTGGGGCTGGCGGTCGCACAGAGGGAGCTCATTCGGCCGGACCCTAACGCCTGCCGGAACCGCATCAAGCACGCCGCCACCTTCCGGAATGGACACTATTACTTCTTCTCCTGGACGCACGGACCCACACGTCAGCACGAGAGGGACTGGCTCGACGCTAGGAACATCTGCAGGTCCGTACTGCTATTGTGAGAAAGAAAACACGAGTCATTTGGTGTTTTTCATTACTGTCGTACTGTTGTTGTTGTTGTTGTTGTGGGGAGGAAAACGTGACATATGTTTAAAATATCTGTAAACACTAAGAAATAAGTAATTAATGATACTGAATAGAGTTCCTCCACACACCAGCACGAGAGATTGACTTGATGCTAGGAATATCTGCAGGTCTGTTCTGCTGCTGTTGTTATAGCTGGAAGAAAAACATGATTATATTTTCATGAAAACAGAAAGAGGCCTATAGTGTTCAGACACCTAGCCCAGACCCAAGACTGGCATCAATACAAATTTCTTGTAAACAGTGTTGTCAATACACCATCATGTCTCTAGCTACGGTTGCTCAGGCTTTTGATTCATTCTTGCCAGCTTACCACATAGTATCAGCATTATATCTTTACGTACGGCACGTGGCTCATGACATTCACGTGTAAATAGGTCATCCTGGTTAATGTCGCGCTGTAGTGGTAGGTCATCATGTTCGGTGTTTAGCACTGGCGTGGCAACTCTGTTGCGCTAGAATTGTTAAATAAGGCCTTTCCAGGTAAAACGGTAGAGAATAATGGATGTTTATAGTTCACAGTACAAGTGATCCTCAAAGTCTGTCGGTGGAGTGCAAAACCATCCTGAACGTCACTAACATAGTTGTTTTGTGACCATAAAAGAGCATACTTCTTACTGTAAATGTCTGCCCCAGGTGGGATCTAGTTTGTCAGGAAAGTTGGTGCGCGCGCATACACACACATTCCTGTAAAGATACAATTAGGTAAGAACAATTAGTTAAGAACAATTAGGTAAGAACACACACACACACACAAACTAGCCTGACTACTGTAGGCTCCAAAATGTATCTCATGGCAGACGAACTTCAACAGGCCAAAGGTCAACTGCAGGACTGGACACAGGAGGGAATGAAACAGCCAGAATAAACCTTTTGACATAATATTTCACAACTATACTCTTTTCACCTTAACTTGTCCCTAGATGTTCGTCCTTTTGTAGTTTATTTCCTGTAGCTCAGTGGCTGAGAGAGACAATGCTGTGATTATCCATCGGACAGCACCTCATGACTAAATTATATTCTAGGGTTATTTTTACAAATAGGCTTTCACGATGGAGAGATGGCAATTTTAGACCAAGGAGTATAGTGAGGCACAAATGAGTAAGAGGTGTCGAGTCTGTAATGGATCTGAGAGTCAGTGTTGTAATGACTAATTGACTATATGTGTCTCAGACCTGTACACTCGCTGGTTAAGGAAGCTCCATAACATGCTTTCCCAAGCAGTTTATTTGCTTATTACACCTTATTGTCGTATTTTGTGCTACATAAATCCTAATATCGCCATACATAATGTGCAAAAGGATATTAATGAGCCGTATCCGCAACTAAATCACTAAGGTAGAGGTGCTAGGGAGCCTCTTTACCCAACAACAATACCAGCCTCACAGAATGTATATGTCGCTGTTACGAACCAAGAGGTTTCAAAAACCAACATATATACAGAATGGTTCATAAGTAGCACTGCACTAGAAACTCACATGATGATAAATTTTGCATTGTGGGAACAGCTCAGTCTGCTCCTGTAGGTGTGAGTGTGGCAGTGCAAGAAGGAAATGAACAGGTGATACAGGGAAGACCATGATAATGGTGACTGAGCCGTCTCCATAACAAACGAACAATCACTCGGTGGAGTGGAAGAGGCGGGTTAATAATGGACCACCCTGTATACAAATTATATTCTGGCCAATGCAAAATATTTGCATTCAACATATTTCATGCTTTCCACTTACTTTCACACCTCAAACCCTTCAGTCTGGTGATCTATCAATTTATTCTTGGTACCAAAGAAACTATATTCCAGGTACTATCTGCTTATTTTATTTGACTGAAAGAGTCACAGGCACCCAAGGGAGGTTATGCTGTGACCATCAACTCTTCCATAATCAGGACTAACTGAGCATTGTATTTTTTGTAATTCCACATGATTTTGTGTAGCTGAGAGTGAGGATTTGGAGCCTGTGAGTTAATCTTTATTCCTCCCTGCAGAAAGCACTGTCAGGATCTGGTGAGCTTTGAAACTGAGGACGAGGCCAAGTTTGTGTATGATAGCATCCGGCAGCACAATGTCAAGTACATCTGGACATCTGGTCGCAAATGCAACTTTGACGGCTGTGATCGTCCTGACCTGAAACCAGTCATGGTCAACGGATGGTTCTGGTCTGGCTCATCTGCTCGTATTCCACCCACTGATGGCAGCGGAGGCCAGTGGCCCGGTGACTGGTCTCGCACTGGTGGTTCTGGACGCAGACAGCCAGACAACCGCGAGTTTGGTGAGACCGGCAATGACGAGGCTTGCATCGCCGTCCTCAACAACTTCTACCAGGATGGAATCACATGGCACGATGTTGCCTGCAACCATGTCAAGCCCTGGGTGTGTGAGGACTCTGATGAGCTGCTGAGGTTTGCCCGCTTCACCTACCCAGATGCGAACATCCCATGAGGGGTCACATCACCTCCCCTCACAGCAACAACATGAGACTCTAAATCGTTGTTGCTGCCGATTTTGTTTACTCCTGGTTCCTACTGCCTCACACCCATATGTACATGCAAACTTTAGCAATCCATAATTTAATGCATCCTAAACCACCATCTAAAATATGTATTCCCTCCAGAAACTATAACAACCCACAGTTCAAGGCATCAAAGACCACAATTGCATGCATTAACTTTAGCAATCAGTATTTCAATGCATATTCCCTCCACAAACTCCTATAATCTTTGCACATACACGGATAAATGTAACCTACACCGTAATTAATGTAGCTATCATAACCTTACATATCTTTCCATTAGCCTAGCCTCAGGGCCCTACACCTCAGAAGGGGTATTAGGAAACTCTTACCTTTTCCTCATTACTGTCATAAACATCCCTCGTGCAGAAAAGCTTGGTTAAACACACACAAATATTCAGCATGCACTCATTAGCAATACAAGTACATACAGTACAGTAATTAATCAACTTTTACAGTGAGGTTAGCATCACAGGGAGCCTAATAATCTGTAGATAGAGTCCCTATTCTTTCCTTCATTATTATTAGTCCTTCTTCATATTTTATTATTTAATATTTTGTTATTAATCTTATTTAAGCAAACTCCGTGACAGGCAATAATCGGCAGGATCCGGTTTAAGCTCTGAGCTGTATTGTAAAATATTCAAAATTAACCCAAATCTTTCAGAATTGTCTGTATGTCTGAATAAATCAACTATTTTTGCTGACCTATCAGTTTCCTACGCCACACTGTTATATACAAAATAACATGATTTTCATACTAGTATATTTGTGTCCAGTATTAGTAAACCCATCCCTGAGGTTGGAGAGAAAACATAATGACAATGAACTCCCTGCTCGCCTAGCTGGTGGTCAAGTGATGAGAGAAGTGATCAGCTGTCTGGAGGGACAATTCAGTCTCAGGCTGGGCAAGGGAAGTACTTGGATGACTTGAATTTCATTGCCACAGACGTATTGATTTTCCACATGACCCACCGACACATCATAAAAGTACCACCACTAATATAGCACTGTACCATCACACCAGACCTGAATAAGACAGCACCAGTATGCATTTAATAGGGACAGTGGATGTTGGTGCCCAAGAGGTGAAACATGAAGGTATGTGACAGGCAAGAGGATTGCAGGCCTCAGGGAATGGAAAATTAATTTTATGACCAGAGTCAGACACATGAAAAGAAAAGAAGAGAAAATGGAAAGAAGGAAGAAGGTATAGATGGCAAAATACCTCCAAGCCTTCTCAATCTCCTCACAACGGATCAGGAGGCCTTGGATCTGGGTTCTGTGTCTTCCTAATAAGGCGTAGCAGGCTTGTATGGCTGTGTTAAACATAAGATGTGAGTGAAGAACGTGAAAGAGTATTGTAGAGTACTGAAGTACAGAAAGTGAGGTATGATGGTACTATACATGACAAAGATGAGGTATGAAGTATATGAACGGAAAGATGTGAAGTGTGTAAGGTCACATATGAGCATCCATGTGTGGAGCTCAGTTTTACTTTGCTGATGAGCACTGAACAAGTGGAAGGAATGAATAAACATATCAACTCAAAGAGCATGTATGGAAAATGAAAGTGTGAGATGGTGAAATGGCAGTGATCACTGCCTATGCACCTTGTGATGGCAGAGGTACGAAAAAAAAAGACAGATTTAGGGACCCACTAGAGGTATGAGAGAAAAAGACAGATTTAGGGACCAACTAGATAAGGTCATAGAACAAATGTTCAGGAGTTATGGAACTATTGTATACAATATAAGGCATGAGTGGAAAAGGTAGCACTGGTCCTGTAAAATGATGCACCGGGTCTTCTGGAGTGCTGTAGGTGAATGATAAAGGACAAAAACTGAAGGACATGTCAGAAAACCTTCTGCATTAGAAATTCATACCTCAAATATACATGAAAATAACATAAAAAGACTAGAGAGAATGCTGAATGAAGCACTGATCTTATCCACCACTGTCAAATAGGATGATGAATGAGCCTGCATTGCTGTATTCAGGAACAGTGCCACAATCACATTTTTTTATTTAATTCATATTTTATATAAAGTTATAGACTTAAACAACAGGAGATTCTACAAAGCTAAGAACATAATAAATACACAATGGAGTATTTACAAGAACATACTTTATACATTTATACAAAAAACAGATCATTTCAGTGTTGCCGATGCAAACTAAATTATCAACTCTTTCACACTTCAACCCAAAGATTATACATTTATTTCTTGCTGTTACCAAATTATTTTATACAGCTTAAAACAGCCTGCTAGTAGTGAATGGGTTAATGAAGTTTGTATGTGTCCCCTCCAGCTGAAAATACCTCTCCTGGGCTAAGGAATGCCAAACCCTTCCCAGATGCTCCTCCATACACACCCAACCAATATGATTCTGTCACTTCACTAGCTTCATCAGCTTCCATAATTTGGGGCTGTTCGGCCAGACTGCCTAGGGAACAATTACTTCCATAATTTTTCACACTCATTTACTCTATTATTCCATTTCTCCTCTGACAGCAAACAGACATAACTCTGCCTAATTCACCACATAATAGTACAATAGGTAGACATATGAGGTTTCTACAAAGGGGCTGCAGCAGAGGGATACCTTCAAACAGCAGCACCGATATAAATGGACAGCTCGTTGTACACATGTCCCTCAACTCACTCCCTATTCCCTGAAAAGAGATGATGGACTGCAGGAATGGATAGTTTCAGTCTGCAGTCCACCAGGTTTACATCTAAATTAGCAGGGGACCACCACAACTACAAGCTTGACAACAACTACAAGAGCTGAGAGTACTGCTGGTGTCTCTGTTTCACAAACCTCAGAAGATTCACTATTGCTGCTGGAGTTATGCCTTCCAAGCGAGAGGCAGCTGCAATCTGGAATGAAAATTGGAAGATGCATAAATTATTTTACGATTATGTTCACCATTAAAGACACCATCATCATCATCATCATCATCATCTATCATCATCACATACCTGCAACATATGGCAGAGAAACAAATAGCTCAGCACTGCCTATGTGAGATCAGTTGGTGATAGCTAAATTAAACTAGAAATTCACTCTGAGTGCTTTCTAGTTTACTTTAGCTGTCACCAACTGATCTTACATAAGCTAAAGAGAACTCTCGTAGTGAAGGAGCTCAGTGCCAACATGTATTCCTTTTTATTCTTCCTATCTCCAGGTGATTTTATACAGCTAAGAAGAGACATTCCAAATTGGGAAAGGTGTGATATAGCACTGATTAACCTCTTCATGGCACACCTTAACAAGGCATAAAACTGCCATCTCCCCAACTTGAAAGCTGAGTTATAACAAGAGATTAACCCAAGAATATGGTGCTAGTCACAAAGAAGTGCCATGAAAAGGACATAGAACCACAGTACACTTTTGTGTTATTAGTCTACTGAGCTACAGGAAACAGGCTGCAAAGGGACAAAAAATATCCAAGTTAAAGCAAATGAACTCTAGAATTAAAGTGTATGACCTCTACAATGCTCTCTTAGTATAACAAGCCTGTGTGGTGGCAGGAACATAAGCTAAGTAAATGTACTCAGTTGAAGTGGTTAAAAGTGAAACCATTTTACACAGATGCACTTTAGGTAAACTATACCTCTGCCTCCTTTTATGACATTAACACCACTTTCTACAAGCTTACCGTTTCAGGACGCGCCCGGGACAACCTTCCTCGCACCTCATTGGACAGACTCAGGGAGGGACTGAAATAAATATGTGACTCTGAGATACAACAAGTACTGTAACATCATCATCAGCAATCCTGACCTTCTTCCCAATTATGAATGAGGAAAGCTTGGACCCAGACACCAGGAAAGATTAAGTATAAAGTGGGAGAACTACAACAGCATGTCCAATAAAAGATGCCACACAATCATTCACATGTCATTAACATGTCTGTGGGAGATCAGTTCTGATTATGCTACTTTTACATGAGTGGCAGACTTTTTCCTGCTCATTTTGTGGTCATATTTGCTTTTCATATTAGAGACTGGCTTTTTAACACACTCAACTATATCACAAGAGTCCTTCATTTCTCTCTGCAGTAAATGTTAACAAAATTACGCGCATAACCTAAACTTTTCTCTTTCTCATTATGGTTGGTCTGTTTTCACCTGGTTAAAATGAGACGCTCCCAGAACTTTGGTACTAGGTTATCGCTACATGGAGTCTGATGAGCTTTAGGTATAAGATAATATGAGTCTCCTTGGTTCCTAGTCAAATCAACTCTCCAAGCTGACTACACCTGGCCATCAGCTGGGCTAAAAGAAGTTACATCAGAACAAATGAACTGCAGCTTCTTTACCTGTAGTAGTCGATGTCATGTGGAATAACAAGTGCAAGGTCCCTGCGTGCTGCCTCCACCTCCTCTCTCTGTGCCTCCACGTGGTCGGCGTACAGAGCCTCAATCTTCAGGCGCTGACAGAGAGCCTGGTCCTCGGACAGTGTGCAGTAACGGGAATCCACCTCGGCAAGCTGTGATATGGTCACTCCGTAGTTTTGAATGCCCAAAATCTGAAGGGCACTGGTAGAAAAGACGAAATTCCTTTTAATTCTGAATGATTTTGAAGGTGTAGGTTTGAATGCAAAAAATTATTGGCAAAGGTGCTAAGGGAAGCTAGTACTGTACTACTGTAAATGATGCAAAATTCATTCCTCTCCTTCCAAACTCAGTACATAAATAACAATAAATAATAATCACCATCATCAGATAATCCTGTGTTGTCCCATGAGAAGTGTAAGAGCCCAGGGAAAGGCAAGTTGGTCCTGACATTTAAGATGAGGCTAACCAGCCCCACTCATCCCTGAGTGGCATGACGTGAGCAATAAACCCCAACCACCCCTTGGATATAAACCGACACAGGCTCAATCCAGTTGGAGCACCTTAATTACCCATTAAACCACCAGGCACCATAATTTGGTTATATGGCTACCATCCAGCACAGTAAATGGTTTCCTTGTGTACAGGAAACCATTTGGCTTGTCACACAGTGTTGAGGCACCCATGGACAGAAGAAAGAGGAAAGAAAGAAGGACATAAGAGGTAGGAAGGAAAGAAGGAAGGAAGAGAGGAAAGGGCAGCCACCCAAAAGCAGCACATTGAGTCAGTGGATGGTGAGCACCCCCACCTACCACTAAATAATAATCACCATCATAGTTCTACTCCAGAACTTAACTTCCTGCATGAAGTACAATTGTTATACACACTAACATTACAAGATGCCTTTTTTACATCCTTTTTGCTCATAAATCCACAATAAATAACAAAGTATGCCTGTTACAGCTCCACTGCCATCTATAAAGCTGATTTGACAGTTTCCCTTTATTTACAGTATCTACTCCCTCCCCCTCTCTCTCTCTAGTCAGATGCCTTATACCTGGAAAAAGAAAGCCTCCCTATCATCCTTTTCTCCACCATCAGTACCAGTTGTAAATAAAAAGTTGTAAGTCCTGATGTGGGATCCTCAAACATATCCACAATTTATTCCCTGGCATAACCATCATTTGGTTTTATAGGAAGGACAAGGAATGGAGGGTGCCAGATCTTCCCAGATATCCTGTTCCTCTTACAAAACAAAAGCCTTAGTTATGAGAGGAAAATTATTTTAGGTTATAAATGTTTTCCGCAGGAAGATCAAGGAGAGAAGAATGCAGAGTCTTTCAGATTCTCCAGTTCTTCTTGCAAAAATAAATCAAAATTACAACAGGGAACTGATCTTATGTTTGCTGGTCAGTTATTTTCATCTGACAAAGATGTCAAACCTCTTTCAGCTCAATGAATGGCCAAATGCAGTCAGACTGCAGAACTGACTTGACTAGTAATGAAGGAGATTCATTATATCCACATAACTAAATCTTATTGAATCCCATGCAGCCACGAGTTAGTATTTTGCCTTGTGGGAGTGGCCAAGTTCCCCATACAAAAAGAAACCAACTATAATGAATCCCACCCCTGCCTTCCTCGCTTCACCTCTTAGATTTAGGGCTCTTGGTGTCAGGTCTATTAAGCAACTTGGCCCAGGTGTGGATGGTGCGAATATCGTCCCTCAGTAGCTCCAGCCCATCGTTCAGTCGCCGCCGAACATCAACGAACTGCTCATAACGCTCGCTAGATACACAACCAACACGGTGACCTGCAACCATACACCATTATCATCATCAATCACCGTCATCATCATCATCATCATCATCAATCACCGTCATCATCATCAATCACCGTCATCATCATCATCATCTCTACCATGACATCTCTTTCCCACCTAAGAATGGGATAAAGTAGGGTCCACAAAGAAAGGAAAGATCAAATATACAGGAAATGAAACACATATTATTAACCCCATGATAATCTTCAGTTAGTTCTATAAAAAAAGGAGGTACTGTACTGTATCAGGAAATGTGAGAGGCGGTTCAGGAGGTTATTTCTGGGCTAATTTTTCAGTAATAAATGCTACATCATCATGAGTGCAATCCTCAGCCTTGATACGGCTACACTTACTGATGAGCTTATGGGCAAAAACAGTCTGCCCCATCATACATCCATAAAGTCATCAGTATAAGTAGCTCTGTTATGGCCAAAAAACAGACCCATGTTGATGTGGCAGTTTACTCAAAATTAGCCCAAGAATAAGCTGCTGAAGTTTTTCATACATTTTCCAGGACAACATGTATACTGGAACTCTGAACTGCATCACACAACACATGCAATGCAACATTACACACACAATGCAATGTACACAATACAACACAATACAAAACACACAACACACACAATGTACTGTAACACAACACATACCTTTCTCAGTGAGGCGGAGGTCAGCGTTGTCCGGCCTGAGGATGAACCTGAATTCAGCCCTTGACGTAAACATGCGGTATGGCTCTGAGGCTCCCAGGGTGGTCAGGTCATCCACCAACACACCCATGTATCCCTCAGTGCGATCCACCATCAGCCCATCACAGTTTAAGGCCTGCGGGGAAAATGTGCAGTCCTGTATTTTTTTGCTTTATTCTTGCTGCCTTTAGGTAGTTTGGGGTGTTTATCATACACTTAACTGATGTTATGCTATTGTTCAGGTGATTCTACACTCAGTGACATGCCAAACACTTTTTAGTAATCCTAGAAACTATTGAATACTTTGGATGGTAACCACACAGCCAACAAACAAACACCTAGTGGTCTAGTGAGTCAATGTGGTCAAACAGGATGTGTTTCACAAGGGTTTACATCTCAGGGGTGCTTGGGGAATTTAATGCCAACATAAAACCATTCAAGGCAACTGACTAGTCACTGTTGCTTTAAATATCTGGAGTAAACTGGACCCAGGTTTTCTATGATTGCAGTGAGGCAATAAAGGACTGGAGGAAAGAACAGAAAAGCTATAGTTTCTACCAAGTGGCCAACGTAAATTGTACTGGAGAGGGGATGAATTAGCTGTATCTACACCAAAAACATAACTTGAACATGTGGGTATAATTCTACTGCGCGAAACAGTACGACAGCAATGGCTGCTACTGCTACCAGGCCAGTTTCACCCCTTACTATTATCTATTACATGAGATAATAATAACAAATTACTGGCTACTACTATTACTGCTACACAGAAAGTTTCATCTCTTACTTTGGCCGCAGCATTGACGCCTGCAATAATGCCCTGTGCAGCGGCCTCCTCATAGCCAGTGGTGCCGTTGATCTGACCCGCCAGGAATAGCCCACACACACGTTGTGTTTCAAGCTGCGTACTCAACTCCCGAGGGTCAACAAAGTCATACTCCACACCATATCCTACCAAGGAGGATAGTGCACAGGAAAAATCTGAATCAGACTTAGGATATAGTACGAAATAAAGACACTCTTCACACTACCCTGAAAGGGGGAAGATATATAAGAAAAAAAAAAATCAGTCAAATTCATGACATACAGTAGTACTCAAAAAAAGTCATACTAGTCTTCAAACCATAACCTATGGGGGAGGGGAGAAAAACAGAACACAGTAATTAAGAGCAAACTCACTACCGTATACTTTGCACTTCAAATTTAATAGATTCATTTTTTTTTTTTATGTCTAACTCTGGGCATAGGCTTCACAGCCTGCTATCAAGGCCCAGCAGTCCTTCTACATACCATACACCTCTACATGTCACCACTTCGGCGCTAACACCCACCGTCCATATTGAATACATGCTAGAGCTGTCTCATACAGGACTGGTGTATTGGTATTAGCGGGGGTATTTTTACAACATGTTGGCGGGTCTTCTGGTAGATCAGTAAAGCCTGATTTTATGAAATTCAAATCCTTAAACTGTTCCCTGCCCCAGCAGGGATTTGAACCTGGGTCCGTTAGGACTGCAGGCCACCTCTCTACCGACTGAGCCACGCATATGAACACATTCAGCTCAAAGTTTAGTCTGAAGATAAACATAACCTTTTGTACGGCAGGATATCGCTTCTGTATGTTACGCTGACTAATCCTGAACTATCAGGCGCTTTAAAATACCATTAACACTTCATTCCATGTACAGATGAGCCCAGCCACAACAACAACAACAACAAACAATTCTGATACCTGGGGTCACCATCTCGCAATTCTGCAGCGCTGGCACAAGACGTATGAGTGCCTGTTGGTGTTCTGGTGGCATGGTGCACGACAGACCCTGGGGGTATATTAATGGAGAGTCCAGGCCCTCTGGCTCCAACCAAACTGGGTGACTCCGACCAGGGAACCTGAAACACAGTACATATCAAGTATTTTACAGTATGTCACCAAGCACAGAACAACAACACCATCATTGTCATCATCACCATCATCCTTACACAATTCTTCACTGTTTCAATACATCTTGCATGCAACAGTTCAAATACAAAAAGTCCAAGTTTTCTGCCATTATGTCAGCCAGGCATAAAAAGAAATATAAGAATTATATGTGAGGTGGAGCTGAGGATTTTGAGCTGGAGTTTACAATTTTGTGGCAGGGCTGAAAATTCTTAAAAAGCAGGTGAACTATTTAGCGCCTAGAAACAATGAAAACGAAAGTATGAAAATGTCAGAACTCTTTTGGATACAAAAACAAGAAATGAGAAGTTAGGAAGCTGTAAAAACTATAAATAACCTGGACCATCAACAGGCCACACAAAACCCATTAACCCACCTGAGAATCTTTGACTCTATGGATGGGCAGTATCGTGGTCCGGTGGTCTCCTCCAGCACGTGGCGATTGAGATGTAGTGTCTTCTTGATCTCCGTCTCCACCTCTGGGGTTGTGTACACCAGGTGGCACTTCAGCTGGTCCTCTGGCTGTAAGGGACAAGATGGCAGGGTTATTTTCATTCTGGTTTGTTTACCTTAACTTAGGGAGGATTTCTGTACTTTTACAACTTGTTCCCCAGAGCTCAACGGCAGAATAAGACTATACAATACTCTGGCTGTGCATCCTATCCACAGCACCTCTTCATGACTACCATTATATAATAGTTCTTATTTATGGCTACTATTATATACTAATATATGCTTATTAATTTTTGGTCAGCATTCAGGATTGAGAGAATGGCAATTTCAGGCAAGGTTTAAGTGAACAAGTATCATTTCATCCAGCCATCATCCAATCATTTATTACCCCATCAGTAATGTGAGGACTCAGTGCAAGGCTATTAGGTCTAAACATTTATGACAAGCAAGCAGTTACACATTCCAGAGCCAGCCCTCCTCTCAGACATACTATTACGATCCATATTCTGTTGGAAAGTTTCAACCCACTAGGCCACCATGCATTCATTTGTTTCTACAAGGGGTAACATGAGATAAGCTGCTACCATATTATTCCTTACCCTTTGCTTGTGAATCCAAATGTGATAAGACAGCCGAGTCTCACCTTAATCCAGACTGCATCGGAGAGGAAGGAAAATGGGATAGGAGGATTGTCAGGTTTCTGCACTACTGCCTGAGAGAAGTCAATGGTGTTCTTGGCAAGTCTGGGTGGTGTTCCTGAAAATATACATCACCATCATCATCATCAAAACCTTCATTCCCACCAAAAGGTGTGGTGAGATAGGATTATTATCCTTCTGTATGTTATTCATTTCCTTTGAATACTGACAAAGTTTGCATAAATAACATATACTACTGTCACTGTGGCTCCAGGCTCCTCTGGTCGTGAACCCAGAGGACTGAAGGAAACCAACCACTTCAACTGGGCATCCCGAGATATGTTGATGGATTGTCTGTACTGTGTGAGTGTGGTGCATGAGGTGAATAAGTGCGCTGTTGTGTGGGTGACTGTACTGCAGTGAGGGCACAGTGGACTGTGCTATGGGGTCGCCCAATTAACAATAATACAGTACAATACATGTCTTTAAGTGGTTTACCAGTCTTGAGGCGGCCAAGCCTAAACTGCAGCCTTTCTAGTGTCTTGGCCAGTCCAATGGCTGGCTCGTCCCCCATCCTCCCAGCAGGCCTCACATCCAGGCCTATGTTGATGGCCCCACGGAGGAATGTGCCTGTGGTGATGACAACACTGCGGCTCTTTATGCAATGCCCGTCACCAAGTATAACCCCACAACACTCAGCAACTGCATCACCTGCCAAGTGTACCAAGGAAAGGTGAGAAGTTGTGAGAGAAGAAATTATCATTGATCATTGCAATGTCTTTCCTACTTTACTCTTGCTATCTCTAAGTGATGTAATATAGTTCTGGAGACTTTCAGAACTGGAGGGGCTTCATTTTGTCTTCATTAATCCTTTTACAATGAGATGCCTCTCCTAAGCTCAATAAAGCTGACTGGCTGTAACTAGAAAAAAAAATTAGAACTGGTAATCATATCAAAGAGACTAATCTGATTACATGATGATGATGATAATGGCAATAAAGATGATGACACTATTTATAAAATCACTGAGAAGGACGGAGATGATGACAATAATGCTGCTGCTGCTGATGCCTATGATTACAACAATCATGACAACAAAGACAACTTACCATTCCTAGGCTCGGCTAACAGTAGGTCCTCAACAGTGGCCTCTACAATGGTGAGGTTTGGGATGACATGCAGCACCTCCTGTAAGTGTTTTTTATACAGGCCACGGTCAATCTGTGCCCTCAGACCCCACACTGCTGGTCCCTTACGCTGATTTAGCACCTGTGTGGGTAAAAGTAAAGATGAGGAAGATGCCACACGGTGCTTATCCATGGTGCTCATCTCTGCAGTTTAAACCTTTGGCAGGTTATTCACTCATCCTCATATACATGGCTACTGCAACATCAAGATTTCAACAGTTACCTACCCAAGGAGTCACCCTTGATACTCAAGATACCTACCAACCCACAAATGGTGGACGGACACCTGAATCAAAAGACGCCAATTGCCCACACCACAATTTCAACTCTGGTGCTGATGGTCTGGCAGCCATCACAATTATGCACCCATATGGATGGTAAGTTCTCATTATATGTCTACAATGTGTGCAAGTTTAATACTAAATCAAGCAAAACAACTTTATTTGAAACCTGATTATCGTTTACGATGGATGTGATAAAAGAACAAAACTTACCTATAAACAAATACTGTACTGTAGTATGAAAGAAAATAAAAATATATCATATGCAGCTCACAAGTCACCTCTTGGAGATCAAACTTATGCAAGATCACCACTCCGACCAGGGCATGCTAACCACCAGACCACCTGACGCACTGATTTCTTACCCGGTAGGAAATGCCTGAGAGATCGCAGACACGTGCACACAGGCCATCAAGGGCATCTATTTCTCTAAGCAGGTGACCCTTGCCGATGCCACCGAATGATGGGTTGCACGACATCTCACCTGCAACACACCATCATCACCCTATTCATTATCATCATTATCCAATTCATCACCAAAATCATCATCATCATCATCATCATCATCCTACTCATCACAATTATTATCAAATAAAAAAAGATATTACTGTATTAACAGATAAGGAAAAACAAGTGCTAAATTACCTATAGTAGCCATCTTGTGTGTGATGAGGAGAGTGCTGGCTCCCATCCTTGCAGAAGCAGCACAGGCCTCGGTGCCAGCGTGTCCTCCTCCTACCACCACCACATCATAGGCCCCTCCCTCACCCCCTCCTCCTCCCTCACTCCCACTGTTACTCTTCCCGGCTCCAGTGGCAAGCATTCGCCGGAGTAGGGCATAATGTACCTTCCTGCCCACACATCGCCACACCAACATGACGTCTCATCTGAAAAATATGAGAATATGAGAGACTATTGGGTGAAAATCTGTGCTACAAGAGCTCCCACTGATAAACTGTACTGTAATACTGTATAATTTCCTTTGTGAAATCTAACCTGCATCAAAGTCCTGTACTGTACTGACAAAAGGTTTCAAAAGTTGCAGATATGTATAATACTGAAGTTATTAATTACAGAACCTAACCAACATGACAAACAAACCAAGTCACTACATACCAGACCTAAATGTGAAAACAACATTCATCAGTCCTAATCTTTGTGTCGTGCTGGTCGCTTCCAAAAATTACAAAACGAAGATACTGTACTTAATCCTGGTTATGAACTTTACCTGTGAGTGGGAGCACTTCTATATCTGGCCAAGGTCTTTTAGTATCATTCTGGAAAAGCACATACCTGTCCAATAACTAGACTGCAGCTCTTAATATTACAGGATCCCTGGCAGCATTTCTGTTCAATACCTTAAATATGAGGTCATTTTGTAGCACATTATCCTAACTCATTATCATTTAAATTTTGGCAATGTGCATATACTGTAGCTACTGTAATTATTTTTTTACAATGAACTGGGGATTTCTTCATGATGTTTGTCACAAATGTAAGTTAGTAAAAACTGTAGCAAAAAAATAAATTACATATGTGCAGTAAAACTTAAAATGGTGGTTGCAAGAATAAGATACTATGTTGGATTATGACCTTAATATGGTAATGACAAGTCTTATAAATGACACCATACCCCTATTTGTCTTCACTGTTAAGTAACAGTCTACTGTACGATCTGTACTTGGTAAAGTAGAGAAGCATATAACTGACAGCAAATAACAAGAATATCAGTCTCTGCTTATATACAGTACCTCTCTAATATGAATAACAACATCAGCATACTTATTTTGCTTAAAGAGAGAGAGAGAGTTTCATAATATTTACCTGATTATTCCTATGCCGCTAGTGCGTTTTGGCTTATCTTTATATATGAAAGAAGCATATACTGTAACTTTTTCACTAAAACAGTATAATACACTGTGTTAAGCAATTTCAAAGTATTAAAGAATACACAGTAGCGTATGTGTTTATTTGGTAAAAGGAAATTTTGTATAACAGTTCTCACGCACCACCAACGCGATAATACCAAAGGAAGCCAAAGACGTCATTCCGAACAAGTTATGATTCATGCATGTGACAGTGAAATGATTATACGCTGAAGTTATCATGAAAAGTTATGTATTCACGAACTACTCAAAAAAGATTAAACCATAAAGTGGGACTATTACAAGAAAAATGTCTCTTTACTATCCTACAGAAGAGGAATCACAAATAATTCCTTGTTAAAAGTTTCGGACAAGTTACTGGATTGTTGTGTCAGCTGAGCAGGTGACGAGCAGTCTCTCCTCGTCATATATTTCACACATTTCTCGACACACGCTATGGAGGACACGACCCAGAGTGAAGAGGTGAGTTGGTAATGGTTTAAGGAATATATGGATGTAATTTGAGATGTGAGGGAGGGATATATGTGCCTGGGTGGTAGTGTGAAGGTGTGGCAAGACAAGATCCGTTCACACCTGTCACTTAAATAGAGCATTGTGGTGGTGGGTGGAATTTTAAACCATGTCTTTTGATGCTTATTGCAACGGACGATTAAATCACGGAAAGCTCTCATTCTCATATACGGTATTGAAAAGGTTATGTTTAACGATAGGTGTAAATTACATCATAAAGTAATTCATTTTTTACACCCAGATTTTTGTAAATATAGACTTCCATTGTTGTTCACGACACGAGTGGTAGCTTTAGTGATTATTTTTCTTGAAACAGTGTGAAATAAAAGGAAGATGATGATGAAAGCTAGAATGCTGTTGCTGTTGTAGATTATATGAAAGTTAAAATGCAAATGTTGTTAATTATTTTTCTTCCCTCTTTACAGCACCAGTTTGTGGTTGATGAGGTGAGCACCATAATAAAGGAGAGCATTGAGACTGTTATTGGCGGCAATGCATACACCAGCGCTAAGGTCAACAACTGGACATCACAGGTGGTTGAAAATGTACTCAGCAACCTGTCCAAGCTTAACAAGGCTTTTAAATATATTGGTAAGTGTGCAGAGAACAAGAGACTGGCTAGGAAAGTGTGTTTGAGTGAGGTAGGGGAAGGGGGAGGCTGAGGATGAGAGAGAGGGATGGCGTGAAGAGTGAGATATGTGAGAGAGGGGAGTGTGAATGGGAGAAAGGATAACCTGATGACAAAGGACAGGATGATGTATAGGCGATTCATTTGTCACCTCCTTGTCTGGGCTTAAGGCATCTGGCTGTAGATTGATAAATAGAAGTGAGTTTATGTCATAGACTTTGTTATATGTGTGTGGTTGTGGTAATGCAGTAATCAGGGAATGTATCCCAGCATAGCTAGGCTTTTGAATATCTGTAGTTATCATTAAGTACCTTTGTCATATTACTGTATACCTATACAGTACTGTACTTATTACTGTATATTCCTCCTGTGTTGGGAGTTCCCGGGAATGAGGTGGGTATAAAGAGGTGATGCTGATGCTAATGGTCAGTATTAAACATAATAAGGGTTAAATTTGTATAATTGTTCAGTACAGAACTATATTTGACAGCTGAAGTGTTCAGCAAGACAAACTCCAGTATCAGGAAAATCCATATCCCAACCTGTATTTAATTGTGGTAATTGTTTTTCAGTGACGTGTGTAATCATGCAGAAGAACGGCGCAGGTCTGCACACAGCCAGCTCGTGTTACTGGGACAACTCCACCGATGGGTCGTGCACAGTGCGTTGGGAGAACAAGACCATGTACTGCATTGTATCTGTCTTTGGCCTGGCAATCTAAGCCATTGTATACTATACCATCTTCTCTGCGACACCTCATCTCTTTGCTTCACCTCTCGTATGCACTTCTCATCTTGTTTAGTTTTTCCTGCTATTATAGATTTCAAAGATTGCTGTGTTGTAACTCATCAGCACTTGTTAAATGTAAGATTAACCTTCCATCAGGACTTCATGGGCTTTGGATTTTTCCCATGTTTTGATCACGTTAGGAATTACTTAATCTTGATAGGGGCACATAATAGCTTGTAGGTGATGCTCACTGCCCCTTTTCCATTAACAAACTGTTCTGCAGGTAGGGAATATACTTTTTTAATCTAAAGATTGTTTTACTTCATGTTATGTTTGATATTATGCACTTGAAATGCTAGCATAGATCTGGGATAATGTTTTTGATATACAGTGGTCTTCTATACAGTCATTTTGTTTTTATATAAATAGTCATGACTTCTTTAGTTCACAAGACTTGGGCGTGAGTAAAGCAATCAGTTTGGTCTATTCAGTATCACATACTGTACATTCAGAAGTATCATAGTTTTATTTTGGAATTTATTTACATAAATGTCTGTACTTCATATCTTCATTCATTAGATGATGAATGACTTCATATCTTGATATTACCTAAAAGGAAGTTCATGGTTATTGATGTCAGTCATTTTAGAATGGTACATTAGATGTATCAATAGTTATTTCCAGCACATGCTGTAGTCTTCATGAAAGTAGTTATTGACAGATGATCAGGTGGATAATAACTAAACAGTGTTACATATTGCTGGTATTGATATGTAAACTAAAATTCATAGTCACCTGAAATGTAGTAAAAGACTTCACCTTCTTGTATTTCTTTTTAAAGTGAAAATACAAAAGCATTGAAGCCTTTTGTACATCACAGAGTATCCAGTGTGACCTAGGATCCTTGCTCCTTGAAGTGGGTAATATGAGACTGACTTATCATTACTGTAATTCCAGATTTCACCCCTAAGGTTTGTTTTAGCCCATAGACTGCTGATTTTCCCCTGAGATGAACTAAATCATGTTACTAATGTGAATATGAGTGCCTCAAGAGGAGGAAAAGAGTGAAAGAGGAGAACTGTTACTGATTTTTCACGTATAAAAAAAATTGCCTGGCAGTAGGATGATGGCATTAGTGAGGCGTATGCATAATTGGAGATTTTTAACCTTGACTGCTGGAGACACTCTCAGTTGAAAGAAATAGTCTGGTATGAACCAGAAAATAGTGTGGTAGAACCTCCCAAATCCGATCATCCATTATCCAAAAACCTACAGCTTCTAAATATTTTTTCACAGATTAAGATGTTGATATCACCCGTACACACACAGTTAATGCATATTTGAAGACAAGGCTTAGTTACGGACAACTATAACAACAGGTATAATAAATATACAAAATACTTCAGTGTATTTACTGTTTACTGTATAAACTGTACTGTCGGCTATTGCTTACATGATTTTCTCATAGTTACCATAATGATTCTACTGTCTAAAGTATTCCATTTTCCATAAAGCTTTTGCAACCAATCGTTTTGGATTTGAGAGTTTATACTGAGGCTTAATAGCAAAAGGATTATAACAATTTACTGTGATAATTTACTCTACCCCATCTTGCTTGCACCTCATAGACAGATACCTTCTGGAACCACAGGCATTGCTATTTGTTACTGTTTTTTAAGGCACAGTCAGCTTCCCTGTAATGAGTTTACATCTTAAACCAGAGGATTTTGTTTTTGTTTCATTCCTGCCATCTCTTAATTATTGTATTCAGCTTACGAGTGACTTTTTTGAAATGGAGAAGTAAAATGCAGGGCTTATTAACCTCTTCATCATTAGTGGTCCTTTCTGAGCTGAATAAAATTATATATACTGTATAACAAGAAGAAACCCAGATGTGATGTTCTTTGAGTGAAGAGTTAAAGAACATTAAATTCTCACATAGGTTCAGTTATGGGAGGCATATTGTTGTATTGAAGTCGGAACTGCAGTTT
Source organism: Birgus latro (assembly GCA_018397915.1). NCBI lineage: Eukaryota > Metazoa > Arthropoda > Malacostraca > Decapoda > Coenobitidae > Birgus > Birgus latro. The sequence goes on along the minus strand of JAGKTI010005328.1, from coordinate 25,110 downwards.
TTTTAATACAGTACTTGTAACTCCTTAGTAATGATTGAATGACATGTCACATTAAAAGTTGTTTCATTTGTTGTAGCATTTTACTGACACACATCTGAGATATTTAAATGAAAACTGACTATGACTCAAGCAGGAAGCCAAAGTTGTTTTATTAGTCTCAAGATTTTCATCAATGTTTTATTCCTGTAGGAATGCCTCACATTCAGGAAATGTTTTATTGCATGTCCTAAGGACAAATATGTTCATTAACATTTATTGAGCTCAAGAAATGATTGTTGTATATAATGAGAACAGATTATTCATTTAGATTAAGATGCTCCATGTCCAAGGAAAACTTTGTTGTAGTTAATAAGGACAGATATTTTCATTAGGTATGCCTCATGCCACAGAAAAGGTTGTTGTACATGAGGGCACCACTTCATGATATCTGTGCCTGCCATTATGCTTATGATTGTCACTGTAAATGGAGACTGCCTGTAGTAATGAGGAAATATGAGATCATCATACTGAAGTGCTTAGTCTACATGTGCACTTGCCTTCTAGTGTTACTGAAGCTGTTGCTGTTTCAGGATAAAGCTTTACTGGTAGCTCTGTGTAGAGTGAATGGAATTGGTTATGTTTTATTTACATTTGTTACTAAGAGTGGTCTGCGATTGCTTAATCTTGGGTCCGTACATACACCTCTCAGATGGTAACATGGATAAGCTCACTGGGAAAAAATATAAGAATGATCAGTATGAAAGGTGCCCCTGAAGCTGAAAAATTGTCTTGTAGTGACAAGAATGAACCAGAAAAATGCAAGTGTTGTGAAGTGCTTACATTTCATCATCATTTCTGATGCCTTGCTTCCTCCATGGAGCCCCCAGGCAGAATATAGTCATGACAAAACCTTCTCCTGACTATTTTGTCTCATTCTCTCAGTTGCCTCTTTTCTTCTTCTTTCTCTCTCACAACCCACTCACATGCCATATAGTCTGCTTCTTCCAGCATTGCCCCCCTCTCTCAGTTTCAGATTTTCTTTGGCACTTAGTGAGCTTCTGCATTATTACGTACTGTGAACTCATAATATTTTCCAGGAGGTAATTACAGTGTGCCTGCTGTCATCTTACCATATCTGAGAGTTGGGCAAAGCAGACAAATCATGCCAGATATACACTATGTTGATGTTGAGTAATGTATGCTTGAGTTTGTTATTATTATGTGAAGACGCAAAACCAAGGATGTATTTATAATGAATACAGTTTCACTTTCCTGTTGATTTGTGTGTAACTGTTGGGCTGCAGTTTACCTTTTGCCTGTCATAGTGTGTTATGCATATTTTTGTATTTGATACATACTAAACTATATTCCCATGTATTTATGCCATACATAATTAAGCTTTGTATTCTGTCATAAGCCTGGTTGTAAATAATCACTGATTGCATCCATGAGCAGAAGAATGGAGAGAAGTATTGCCTCAAAGGACTGTGTGTGTGTGTGTGTGTGTGTGTGTGTGTGTGTGTGTGTGTGTGTTTGGACTTAGCAGACCCCTGGCATTTTCCTCTTACCAATTACTGTATATCGCTCCTCTTACCGGTTACTGTATATCGCAGGGCATTGTCATGCTTGAAAGTTTGTGGACGCTTCCATGCCAGCTGTATCAATGGAGAGTGTAACATGAAAGATTTTTGTAATAGTAATATGGAGCACACAACTTTGGAATATGAGGAGTACACAACCAAAGTATTGAATGGAAGGGTACTCTCTGATGATCAAGAGGAATGAGAGTGATTTGCAAACATGATGATGATAAGGAAGAGTGGCCCCATTATTTTCTTGTATTCTATATTTGTCTTGGAAACAGATGCTGTGCACAAAAAAATACTGTAATAATAATAATATTGACAAGCCATATGCAGGAATAAACAGTTAAAGAAGAAGTGCTGGGGGGGTCTATGCTTGTGAGAATATGGTTTTATATGACACTGAATCCATCTAATAGGTTAATTAGGTTTTGAAGCATGTAGCTGGTTAATAAATTCACATATTTTTAATTGTATGGTATTAGTGATGTACAAGTATTCAACTAACACTAATGTAAGTACAGACACAAAAACACACTCAAATTCCAATCATCAGCTGGCTATATGAGCAGGATGTATTGTTCAGAAAAAAGAAAAGTTAAATGATCTAAGATTGGCAGTGAGAGTCAGGAATTTTGTTTAAGCTGGATGTGAAGCTCAGTTTTGGGTGTCCGGTTTTTGTGAATGATCCTGTTGAGCCAAAATTGTTACTTTTATGCATCATTTGTAAAAGGTTTCATAGCTTTAAGTAACCATAACATTGATAGCTAATGTGACGTGGTAGAATATTAATATATAACCTCTCCTTATATATTGATTGTGAACACACGATATTTTCAGTTATGGACGCTCACTACGGCTTAGCTTTAATTATCGGCTTGTATTCGAGGTGACTTAGGAGGGTTCTTAGCAGCTCATCCATGGCTGGTTATTTTACTGAATTGCGTTGTTCATAGCAGTTTATTTTCCCTGATGCATCTGAATGTTCTCTTGTCTGTTATATTGTTTTAATAGTGATATACAGTAGTGGCAGCAACATACAAGAGTATATTGAGGTGTAGATGTAGTAGTAGTGGTAGTAACAGTAGTAGTAGGAAAGTAGTAACAGTAATAGTGGTAGCAAAGTAGTAGTCACTCCAGGTTCATATGAAACATGAACCTAGTGGATTGCAGGCTGAAGTTGTCCTCCAGCACTCCACCATCCTCCTATTAGGGGATAGAGGGTACTTAGGGACCTGTATATAACCAGGTAGTGGCTTCACCGAGTAATAGTGCCACCACATGAAGAAGTCCCTCCATCACAATATTGAGGTGTAATGTGCAGAATAAATCACTAAGTAGAAGGTGTTAAGATACCTCCAAAGCCACATAGAATACGACCAGTAGTGATACAGATATTACTTCAAGGTTATTTGGTTTAAATTATTGTAGGTTTTTTTTTTTTTTGTGATAAGTAAGGGATTTGATAGATTAGGAAAACTATCATCAATAAATTTATATATTTCCATCGTTTTTCACTCTCCATCATTAGATTTGTCATATAACACATGCCTTTAGTCTGGTGTTTCATCATCATCGTTGTCATCATCATCATCCAGACCATTTTCCAGCCAAAGGATGTGGTGAGGTAGGGCCCACAAAACAAGGAAAGATAAAGAGATGTCTAAATAAGTATGGGCAATCCGATTTATTTGCTAAGAAAGTAAAATCGTGTGAGGTGAAAAAAAAAAAATAGTGCATGTGAAAGAAAGATATAGTTGAAAATATTTAAATGTGAAATAATGAAGCAGCGGATTCACGAAAAAAAAAAAAAACGATTTGTCTGGTATGCAAAATAAAATCGTGTGGTGATAGGAATGAAATACATAAAAGACGCCATTGTTCATTAGCGGTTATGGAATGTAATTGTGTGTATGTGTGTTTTATTGTAGGCTAGGCAATGTGTTAATTGTGTATGTGTGTGTGTGTGTCTTAAATGTATATGTGTACTGTGTGTGTTTGTGTTTAAATGTATGTATGTGTGTGTGTGTTGTGCGCTAAGAATTTCCGTGCTTGCCTTAGTATCTTCTCTGCCGCACAAGTGAGCGCACAATACCGGACCAAGGTAAAAAAGAGAGAGAGAAGAGGACTAACAGAAGAAAATAGAGACAATAGAAGTCATAAGAACAATAACAGCACCAAATACAATACACAAGAGGAACAGAGCAAAATAACGAGCAGGTAGAACAGCAATAGATAGAAGAGAAACACAAAAAAAGAGCAAAAAGGAAGGTTGAGTAGCAACAAGAACAGAGGAACACCAGCAAATATCGAGCAGAACAACAGGTACAAGAGCAACAAAGACACAACAGAAGTACAAGAACACGAGGACAACTGGACATAACAGGGGATCAACAGAACAAGAAAAGGAACACTAAAAAAGACATTAAACGTTCAACAGTAAAGCAACTGAAGTAGGACAAAAACAGGTATTTTTGTTATAATCAACTAGTTCACTTCGATTACATACTTTTTCTTTTATTAGTGTATGAGCTCACTCGTGTCTGTCTGTATTTCATTATATCTCAAAAAGTTGTAATCGGATGTCAGTTAAGTCTGGTGGATAGGTGGGCAGTGGGTCAAGGAAGAGTTGAGTATGTATTGAGGTGGATCTGGTCCCTGATACAGAGATAAATCATAAGTTGTATTGGGTTTGGCGGAGGTAGGCTATGGGCTAGCTGTGATTGTGTAACAGGGCAGACTAGGACCGTAGAGTTGATTGACTACGTGAAGGGAAAAAAAAATATTCGTCTGGTAGGTGAGAAAATTACAGATGTAATTAATAAATTTTATTAGCACTAGTGGAGGTGTGTGCTCTTTGAGTGCCTTTCTAGTACTCGCTACTACGGTCAATTTGTTTCATCAAAAGGAAATAGGCCACTCCCACATTTTTACATTGTCATCGTTGTTATGTGAAATTCATTGAACTTAAGTTATGAGTCAGAAATGAGTCTCTTTTGTTACTATACTACCTTTTACTCTAACTTGGCCTAAAATTGCTGTCCTTCAATCTTGAATGCTGAGTTGTAACAAGAGGTTAACACAAGAATTGGATGCTAGCCACAAAGAAGTGCTATGGCAAGGATGTAGAGTTGTAGCAGTGTCTCATTCTGCCAATCAGCTATACGGGAATTAATCTACAACAGAACGAGAATCCGGCCCAAGAAAAGATGAAAGAATTATAACATTTGTTTTCACAGGCGAGACGAGAATGGAGGGTACAGAATTCCCTCGTTTGTTTTTCCTCCTGCATAAACAAACTTACCATAATTCCCTTCTATTTACATACATACATACATACATACATACATATATATATATATATATATATATAGATATATATATAGTTAGATAGATATATAGATAGATAGATAGATAGATTTGTGTGTGTATTGATGGGAAGATAGGAGACCACAGTATATTTTTCCATAACTTTTATTCTCATGCAGAAGAATATGATCATTATTATCTTTCTTCTTCTCCTCCTCCTCATTCTACTTTTGAGCCGGTCTTATCCTTCACTCCTAGCATTTGTAACCACACACACACACACACACACACACACTAAAGCACTCACACGGTTTATGTACGCAATTGATTAACTTATGGCTAAAAACACGGACTCCAGCCACATTCTTGATTCACCCTCTGTACGCGGTAAACCATGCGAGAGAGAGAGAGAGAGAGAGAGAGAGAGAGAGAGAGAGAACATAAAA
>JAGKTI010005328.1:0-19399 GCA_018397915.1 Birgus latro | reverse complement strand
CTCTCTCTCTCTCTCTCTCTCTCTCTCTCTCTCTCTCTCTCTCTCTCTCTCTCTATCCGTGTCTGTCTGTTTGTCTGTACCGTGTTTCAGTTTGTTTACCACCCTACACACAAACCAGCCTCCCGCCAGCGAAATAACCATCTTGCCCTCCTTCAGGTCACAGCCTCCATTGCTACGTGTGTCTGCCCAGCCTTGTGGGGGACCAGACGAGTAAGGACCTGGCCAGTAAGTGGGTGGCTCGCATCTCAAGAACTTGGCCAGGGGTGAGCAAAGAAGACCTGGGACTTTGTGAGAAAATGGACAAGTCAGAGATGTACCTGAAGGGATGTAACCGTGAATACCTTAGGACCGCTTGTATTAAGGTGACGAATGGTAAGACATATGGAAATACTTATAGAGACAGACAGGCTTAAAGATAGATAAATAGACAGATAGACAGTTGGATAGACAGGTAAACAGACAGACAGACAGATCGATAAATGTAGGGATAGATAGATAAATAGATAGGCATGGTTATCTAAGGACCGCTTGCACTAATGTGACTAATGGCAAAGAGACTTGGAAATGAACTGATTGTTTACCGTCATGACAGCTTTGCAGACGAGAGAGAGACAGAGACAGCGAGATCTGTGAGGTACTTTTGAAACCCGCCATGATGGAGCTTTGAAAGGACCTCGGAGTTATCCCCTCTGAAAGAAGTGATTTATGAGCCTCGTGCACTCGATAGGCACTAATTTAGGTTTTCTTTTTCTTTCCTAGGTGAGTGGGTTGCTCGTACGTGTGATATGAAGCCCGATACGGAGATGTGGGGATGCCGGAAGAAGTCCTACGGAACCACCATTTGCTATAGCATGGACGACCTCTCCAACATGGCCACCACCCTCACCATTAACGCATCTCTTATTATTATGACTCTTTTCGCCCTTTTCGCCTATTATTTTTGAGTGTTTTGTCCTCTTATCTGCCTTATCTCTCTGTCTTTCCCTCCCTCCCTCTCTCTAGGACGGATCAATCATCTGTTACAACATGGACGAATTCTCCAACACCACCACCTTCTCCACCACTGTCTACACACTTCTGATCATTCTTTTTACTTTTATATTTTTGAGTTTGTATGGTCCTTCCTCTCCTCCCCCCCTCTCTCTCTAAAGCATCCAAGAGCGACAACTTCAGCCTGCAGTCCATTGGTTCGCAATTATCAGAACCATCATAAGAATATTTTTGCCCCTTTTAACCCCCACTTACAGCAATGTTAATCATGGGAAAGATTTTCAGAGATGGTTACGATCGGTTCTCTCATCGGATTTTGATTTCTAGGAAGAGATAGAGAAAGTTTTTGTTCCCTTTTTCACTGTCCTCCTTACAGATAAAGAAAAAATTACTCTTGAAAATTTTCCCCACGTAACTGAAGCCTGTTTTTCAAAATTTTACACTCATCCCCCCAAAAAAATAAATAAATAAATAAATAAAAAATAAATAATCAGTTACTTTTATTTTCTCGTGTGGCCGTGCAGATTTGATACATAACAGTTGTGTGTAGTATTTCATTTCTTGGTGTGACTTTATTTATTCATTTGTTCATTAGCGTGCCTTACAGATACCTGTGAATTATGCTTGGATTAAGGAAGCTCCCTAACACCCCCTCCTTACCGATTTGTTTCTAGTTACGGCTGGGTGATACCGTTTTATTACGTTATTTATGTAGAGGATGGTGATGTTAGAATGATTTAAGTAATACAGACGAGGACGGCAAGGTGTAATAAACAAAATGAATCGCTTAGGACGAGGTGTTAGGGAGCTTCCTTCACCGTGGGGACCATACTGTACTAATATTTTTAAGAGTATAGTAATGCATTTATTCATTAGTGTGAGCATTAGAGGAGAAAAATGTGTAAATTTATGTATATTTGTGACTGTCACACGTACCTAGCAGTCTGTTATGCTCATTTAGTCTTTAGTGTGAAATTAACAAGTACTGTCGTTATGTTTTTAGTGTGATATCAATAAAGGATGAATTATTGCATTAGTGTGACGTTATTAACTTATTATACAAGCCTGTGACTTATACTCATTAGTGTGACACCATTACAAAGGCCTAAGTACCGGTATTAGAGTTATATAATTAGGTTACATAGGACTAGTAATTATGGTTACTAGCGTGAGAATCATTATAAAGGCCTAATAAATGTGTAAATTCAAGTGACATCAACACTTAGGTTCATATTTACTTGAAGTATTATTAAATCATTAAAGACACCTAATAATTACATTCATTAGCCATTATAGATAGTGATGTCATTACACAGGCTTAATAACTTATTTTCTGTGACATCTTTAGAACCTTAATGCAGGTCTTTAGTGGCAAAGTTTCTAGAGAAGGGAAAGAAGTTGTATGCGGCCTTCATGGACTTGGAGAAAGTATATGACAGAGTGGATAGACAAGGACTTTGGAAATCATTAAGAATATGCAGAGTAAATAGGAAATTGTTGAATGCCGTGAAGAGTATGTATGAGAGTGCTAAGGATGCAGTACGTGTGAATGGTGAAGTGAGTGAATTTTCTGTTTGAATGTTGGATTGAAACAAGGATGTGTCATGTCTCCATGGTTGTTCAGTCTGTATATGGATGGAGTTATAAAAGAGATACAAGGCAGGAAGTGGATGTTGAAACGTTCCTAATCTGAGAGGGCAGCATCTGAGAACTTTCTGTATTGTTTGCAGATGATATTGTATTGTTAAGTGAAGACGAAGGGGAGCTACAAGGCTTGGTGAATGAGTTTGAGAGAGTGTGTAAAAAATGGAACCTAAAGGTGAATGTAGAGAAGAGTAAAGTTACTGTCTTCGAGAGAAATGAAGCAAGTGAATGTACAGTGAGGTTGGATGAGGAGGAAAAGGAAAAATGTGAGCGCATTTAAGTACTTGGGTAGTGTGATAAGTACGGACGGAATTTTGGAAGGTGAAGTGTCTGTAAAGGTACAACAAGGAAAGGTTGCTGGTTCCATGAATGCAGTGATAAGAAATAGGGAAGTGAGCATGGAAGTAACAAAGTCGCCGCGTGATAGTATTGTGATCTAACGTATGGAAGTGAAGCTTGGACCTTGTTGGAGGGACACACACAAGTCAAGAGTGAGAGCAGTGGAAATGAGATATTTGAGAGGAACATATGGAGTTACGTGGAGAGACAGACTGACATATGAGGAAGTGAAGGAACGTTGTGGTGTGGAAGTAGATGTGATAGAATGCGTTAGGATAAAAACACTGAGGTGCTTTGGCCATGTGGAGAGGATAGAGAGCTAGACACTAACGAGGAGAGTGTATGTGAGTGAGGTGGAGGGGGGGAGAGGGAGGAGGAGGTCGAAGATGAGATGGAGGGATGGGGTGGAGAGGTATATGAGAGGGTGTGTGTGAGCTGGGGGATGGGCAACAAAATGGCAGGAGACAGGGACAGATGGAGGTGATTTGTTTGTGGCCACCCCTTAGATAGATAGGTAGAACACGGTCACGAATGAGCTTAATAGGGTTTCTCTGTAATCCTACACTTTTTTGCTGTCGTCACTGATGTTTTTTTTTTAAAGACTGCTAAGCTATTGAGAGAGAGAGAGAGAGAGGGAGAGAGAGATGCAGCCCTACTAGATTCCGTTTTGTGAAGGAGACCGGACGATTACTCTACTAATCTATTGAAAAAAGTGGAAAAATAATATAAACAAACATGAAAATATTCAGATATGGTAATAATTCTTGCTTTAACCTGAAACTTGAATCAATATGAAAATTCACAAACACAGGATTTTAAAGTCATCTGGTATGAATGTCATCTGGTATGAAAATGGTTTCCGTATTTCATTCTTCTATAAAAATTACAGTATATCTGAAAGTTTGCACATTAAAAAAAAACAATAATAATAAATTGGTAGAAAGTTCTTTGCCCGTGACGCCGTGCGCATGCGTCTGCGACCCGGACCCGCCCGCTGTCCACCGAGAGTTACTTTGCTGAACGGGTTGTGATAGTGAAGGTCTGTATTTCATCCTCTTTTTCTCAGTTTATCTTTTAAGTCCTAGGGTGTACAGTTACAGTGTTATTGCATTAGAGTATGTGGAGTAGTTTGATGTAAGTAGAAGTGCGAGACAATGAGTACTTACATGAAAATTGCCGAAGGTAATTATGAAGCATCCGGCCGTGAGGCATATTGGGCTGTGCGCGTCATAATCTCATCCATTCTTGTAATCTCACAGTGACTTGCATTTCTTACCTTGTCTCACGTTAACTGCTACATTGGCGAACTAGGGCAGCATAATTAACATTGGTTGTGTATTGATGCATTGATCGATGAAGGAAGGTGGTTGTCAGTGGCATGTCAGTGGTGGTTCTTTATGTAAGGATTGCAAGCTGTTGTGACATTGGGAAACCAGTCACGTGTTGAATGCCTACATGCTGTATTGAAACAAGTGAGTGTTTGGAATTACTGTAGCGATGGTAGAAGGGACTTAAATATGTCATACGGTAAGCCCAGTTATTAAATTTTGTTCCTGCAGTAGATGGTGTGCTTCATTCCAATCTTCATTTGTAACCTTTGGAATGTTAGGTAAATTTGTCTGATTTCCTTTAGTTCCTCACAAGGCAGCATATTGGGATGAAGGCAGAATTTGCTGAGTTATGATTGTCTTTGGAGATTTTGTAACTTGGAGAGTTTTGAATTTCCTTAAGTGTACTCTACTTACTACATTGTAGTACTGTACTTGTGTGTGTTACTCTTTGAACCTGTTGATATTAAAGCGATAGAAATAATGGTTGAATGGTAAGGTGCGATGTGCAAACTAAATCAGTAAGGTAGAGATGCTTGAGTTGTCTTAGGCAACCCATGGTTTTGCATCCTGTCTCCCCCAAGCCAAGATGCTTATCAGTACTTAAGTTTATCACAGGCATGCCAGGCCAGCACTGCAACAGTGCTGGTGGTGGGGCGGTGTAGGGAGGAGCTAGGGCACAGGATCTGGTTTTCTGCTCCATCCATACACAGTTTATTTGGCACTCTGGGATTTTTCTGCTCCTTTATATAACTTTTGTTCTTGGCCACTCTCTCCAGCACTTGGTGTTGAGTAATTGATACAGTACAGTGCATTTGTTCTAACTAGATTAAGATGAGAAACGCATTTTACAATACCTATATTACCAAATGAGGCAGTGACTCGATCAGTAGAGGTGGCTTGCGGTCCTAACGGACCCAGGTTCAAATCCTTGCTGGGGCAGGGAACAGTTTAAGGATTTGAGTCGTTAAATCAAGAGTTACTGGTCTACCAGAAGACCCGCCAACATGTCGTAAAAATACCCCCGCTAATACCAATACACCAGTTCTGTATGAGACAGCCCTAGCCTGTATTCAATATGGACGGTGGGTGTTAGCGTCGAAGTGGTGACATGTATGGGTGTGTGGTGTGTGGGAGGACTGATGGGCTTTGATAGCAGGCTGTGAAGCCTATGGCCAGAGTCGGACACATAAAAAATAAAAAGTCAAATGAGGGTTTATTTGAATAGTTAGGAAGGTTCATTTCTACCTCATATCTACGGCTTTTTGAATTTCTTGCTTTGAGGACAAGCACTTTTATGGCTAAGTGGTTAGCTTTGCTAGCTATGAAGCTGCTGACCCCACAGAATCAGAGCACAGGTTTGAATTCCTAGGAGAGAGCATAGTTGAAATTCTTCATGTCAAGCCACAGGGGTTATAGGCTGGTCACCTACCCTCGAATGTTCAGGACCACAGGACAGTAGTTGGTAACTAATCTTCAGGCCATTAAATGTCAGTGGGGTAATTAGGACATTGAACTATGGTCTTAGTAACCTCGATTAAGTAGGAAATGTTAGGGAGCTGGATGTATACATTTATGGACCAAATATCAAGTTAAAACTGTATATACAGTTTAAGATTTCATATTAACCCAGTGATTTCAGTAATTTACAGTAAATAGCTCTGTGGCCTTAAAGTTTAAAGTACTACATTAGCTGTGTATGTATGGTAATTGCAGCTGGTATGGAAGAAACAGTTGTTATTGATAAGAGACTCGGATCACTTCCCCAGAGTATTTCAAGGCCCAGATTGTTTCCTGATTCACGCTTGCAACCTGCATGGAAGTACTGTATTGTACCATTTTGAGGTTTGCTGCGTTATGCTTAAACCAATTAGTTGAAAGCCAGATACTTACATTATGCTTTCCACATCCCAGCAGCAACAAACAACCACCATGGCTGATAAGGATGCTTACATTGCTGCTCTGGAGAAGAAGCTGGCTGAGTTGTCCGGCATCGAGGTGGACCAGATCAAGAAGAATCAGGTGAGTGGTTATTGTGGCTGCTGTTGTTGCTAATTGTCATATTCATATAGTTAAGAAATTCACTGATTGACTTGACTGTTATAATTTGTTTTCCATGATTGTCATTCTGTAGTAAGTTGGTGTACTGAAGTAATGGAAAACTAGGAACATTTGCATTGGATGATACAGATACTGTATGTGGACTCGAGATACCAGTGGTTTGAGTGGTGAGAGTGGCCCATTTATTTGCCCCCCCTCCCCTCTTCCCCCCTCTTCCCCCCCCCCAATGTAGGTATATTGTGAGTTTGTGGAATACCATCACAGACATTCCATGGTTGGATGGTCTAGTGATTCTGGCACTCCATCCAGGTGTGGCCCATCAGGCTCTGACACTCCAGATAAGGCAGTAAAGGATGATGGGTGGTTACCAACTGATTTATGGAGAAAATTAAGGAGGCCTTTTTCCTGAAGTTGGGTGACTGACTAGTGATGGCATGTACAAGCGGTCCTCGTAAATCCTGGATGTTTTTCATTATATTAAATTTGCAAACAGTTGGCAATAATTGGGGTGATACAGGCAAATCAGCTTTGTAGGTAGCAGTGGAACTTAAGTCTGCAGTCTTTCAGTGATTTGTTTTGGTCTTTCAGAAAATAACGAAAATAACTGGCACTTACTAGGACATTGTAACATCACATGTAAAGCTGATGAGGACAGTATACTAATCATAAAATCCACAGCTGGCCAGTGCTGCAGATGAGGCACGCGCCATCTCAGAAATGGCGGCATACGTTGCAGGCATCCAGGTTCAGCAGGCAGGCGTGGCCCAGGCTGGTGCAGTCAACCCGCAGATTGCCACTATTTACTCACACATCACTGCTGAGCTAGGTAAGTCAGATGCTTGTGTGGAGTAATAACTGCAATTTGCCAACTATACTCAGTTCACATCCAAACTACACAAAATTGCCATTACCCCATTGTAAGTGCTAAACAAACATCAACTAGAAAGTGGTCCTAGTCTCCACTCTACATTCGAAGGCTAATGGGTTCAGAATCTGGTGGTTGTATGTAAAGGACATCTGTGAAGAAAAAAAGTTCTGCCGGTTAGGCTTTGAAGTTAGCCAGTGTTCGTGGGGGAATGGTCAGTGAATGAATGATCTATTTCTCTGGGCTTACTGTTGATAGCTTTCCCCCTTTCATACTGTCTCATCAGGACGCTACCTCACCCCATAATTTAGGCGGGGAGAAAAAGATGATTTTCCCGAATTTCATTGTCTTGTAATTGCTTACATTATCATAGTTCTCAAAAAGCTTCTGTTCAATAATTTTTTTTTGCAGGTGAGGCACGAGGCTCCCATGCTCTCCCCCCTCTCAAGTACGATTATGGCGGTCTGGAGCCACACATTTCAGCCATGATTATGCAGATCCACCACACCAAGCACCACCAGGCATACATCAACAACCTCATTGCTGCCACTGACAAGGTACACATTTACTTTTTTATTATCATTATTATTTTGTAACTGAGAAGCTACACATGGAATCCTTCCTTAACCCGCCGAGTCCCACCAACGTACGATGCACGTCGCTGCTTTTTGCCGTGGACAGACCCAACGACGTGCATTGTACGTCACTCAATTGCAAGGCCCATTGTGTGCACATTTTTCATCATTCGCGGGTGATTTTTGGTGGGCATATGTGGGAGACCCTCCTCTACCTGCTGTCAAGTGGGGATACTGCCTGGCCCCACCTAATCCCCCCTTCCCCCCCTCCCCCCCACACTGGGCAATTCACCTGTTAGCAGTAACCTGGCCAGTAAAGGTATGTTGCCCCACAGTCTCTTCAATGACGAAATTCACAGTGAAAGTGATTCTTGAGGTGGAGGACAAAGAAACAAAGAAGCTAGAGGTAGAAACAAACAAGTGATGAGGTGGTAATGTCATAAAGGAAGGTGCCATATGCTGGGGTTTTGGGTGAGTGAACAATGCTTATAAATGCCTATATTATTGTGTGAAAACCAATATAGACTTGTACTACACATAAATTCGTACCAAATAAATGAAATAAATATGTAATTTAAAGTGGCTTGAATTAGTTAACCCTTCCATAGTTCATTTTCTTTAGCCAGGTACCCTGAAAAAGAAGGAACGCGTAAGGTTGAGTGACACCTGTATCAACATTTCTAACCCCAGTATCGCGATTTCCCTATGAATTTTTGATGTTTCTCACCAAAATCGAAGGTTTCAGCCAAAAAACAAAAAGTAAAAAATCGGTCGAGATCTGGGGGTAGGCTGGGTAAAAAAACGGTTGGGACTGGACGGGTTAATAGATGAAGCCAAGATTCCATGTGCTTGAATGGTGAGGGAATAGGAGTGTGGCCCATTCAGTTGAGTAAACTTTTAAATTCTCCAGAGCCACTCCCTCTAAAGTGAGAGAGGTCTGGATGATGACTGTATTGGTATTTTATTTTTCACTTTTTGGGGGGATTTTAGCTCGTGAATGTAGAATCACATGAACTGCCTGCCTCTTGGTTTTAGAAGGATACAGGTCATTTTACTTAATACACCAGATTCTGTTAACAGTCTTGGCTTTCCCTCACAGAATGCTTACAGAAGTAAACATGAAAAAATGACAAAACTGGCAGTCATCTAAGAGTAAAAATAATTTTCTCTAATAGTGCTGGTATTGTAAATTGGGACTTGTCAATTTTCATCATTATTTTAAAAAATTTTAAGGCAATAATTTAATTTGAATAGTTTCAGGGTGTTTTACTTTGGGCTTCGTGTAAAAACGAACATCAGAGAAGGGCAGCATGTAGTAAGGATTCACACTATATTTTTGTACGATCAACAGCTGGTGCAGGCCGAATCAGCCAACGATGTAGCAGCCATGAATGCTCTTCTTCCAGCTATCAAATTCAACGGTGGAGGCCACCTGAACCACACGATTTTCTGGACCAATATGTCTCCTAATAGCGGTGGAGAGCCATCAGGACCTCTTGCAGATGCCATCAACAAGGACTTTGGCTCATTCCAGGCTTTCAAGGTTAGTGGTACTGCCAGACTTAACCCATTTAGAATGAGAAATCAGTCCTAAGCTGAAGGATTGAATGATTAAAAAAGAAACCAGTCCTAACCTTTCATTTTAGGATTGGGAGATTAAAACAGGAATTGTTGTTTTGGGCATTGTTTCAGATCAGAGTAGTTGTGAAGATTAGTATGCATTCATGAAAGATATTTCATTTTAGTGTTTTATTTTTAGTTGACAACTGGAAAAAGTGGTTAAAGCTACAGTACAGTTGTTTAGCATTGTAGAGTATTTGTTAAAGTTTATGCTTCGTGTTTCAGGACAAGTTTTCAGCAGCCAGTGTTGGAGTGAAGGGATCTGGGTGGGGTTGGCTGGGCTATTGTCCCAAGAGTGGCAAGCTGGCTGTGGCCACCTGCCAGAATCAGGACCCCCTCCAGGTCACACATGGTAATGGAACTAAATTGTGTTCATAATATAAGTACTGTAGTACGATAAGAGTAAAATGTGGTTAAATAATTACATAATCACTCAGGCAGAAAATTCAGCCACAAGTAGTCAAAGTCCAAGTGAAGTATTTAACCAGTTTTGGTACTTGAATACTCTCCAGTTTCCTAAAAACCATTGGTTGCATCATAGCTAGTCATAATATGAAATTTCTTGTGAGGAAGCATGGTATGATGTGAATTGATTTGTCTGATATAATCCACTTAGAATTTTGCTCATCCTATGCATGTCTTGGTGACTTAAGATGAGCAGAAGAGGGGGACTGAACATACCCCCCCCTCCCCAAAGAGACCATAGAATCTTGCTTTAGATCTTCCCATGGAAAACAGGTTGAGAATACTGTGTATACTGTACACTGTGGATATTGCTATGTAATCCAGGCTGTGCAGTGAAACTTAAGTTTAGGAGATGATTGAAAGAGTTGGTAACGTATGTTTTAACACTGCATATAATGATCACTGGTAAAGTTACTTGCTAATGTAGCCTCCTTATTCAAGAACAAGTTCATTGAACAGAAAAAGCACTTATTTAATTATTTCTTAACTAAATATTTTGTAATTGGGTATACACATTCCTCAACAGAGTGACTTGTTAGCTTCAGTTATTGTTTCTTGATTTGTGATTAACAAAGTCTGATTTGGAGAATTGTATTCACTTGCATTTTTCCATATATTTCCTCTGAAAGTCTTGGCTTTTTCTTTGCAGTGAAGAAATTGTATTTTAGTTTCGTATTGTACTAGGCTTTGTTAGTGACTGTGATGCTTTATTATTCCAACAGGCCTTGTTCCTCTGCTTGGCTTGGATGTTTGGGAGCATGCTTATTACCTTCAGTACAAAAACCTTCGTGCAGACTACGTCAAGGCCTTTTTCAATGTCATCAACTGGAGCAACGTCTCAGAGCGCTTCGCCAATGCTCGCAAGGCAGCTGGCCATTGACTAGCTAATCCACACCCTGGCCAGCTTTCCTCTCTGCATCAGGACTCCAATACAGTGCCCTCACATTTATAGAGCATTTATTCTTTTGTTTGAACTCCTATAATCAAAAGCTTAGTGAAGTCAAATGTATTTCTCACTTTCACTTTTTGTTCCCATGACTCTCTTACTGTGATATTTACCACCTCCAATCTTAAGAGTACACTTCTTTCCACCTACCACTAAGACTTGTCTGGCAACTGAGTCTTCCTGTGTGCTATAAACACAGTTGTACTGTAGGTGTTCTGGTGATTGGGCAGAGAAGTTTTACTTTGGAGGCTGTGCTCAGTGCTCAGTTTTGAAATGTTTGTTCTTGTCTGGTACAGTATTCATTATTATGTATTAAGGATACCTATAGTTTGTTTAGCTTTGATTAATGCTTTGGGTTAATTTGTTAAACCCTAGTCTTTCACAACCTCATAGTCTGAAAGCCATAAACCAAAAATAGTTATAGCCTGGATGTGGTCCAGTCTTGCTGTTGCATCTGTATGTATCGAACTGAAATTGAGTTGTTAGCTTCGTAAAGTTGTGGGTCTGCATTGTAAAGCCATGGAAGAACAAAAGCCATGGTGATATGTTCCATGAAAAGAAATTAGTGTTCACTGGTGCACTGTAATGTTCTTTGGTTCCATTAAAGAATAGTTTTCCAATAAATTTATTCTTAATCCTTAAAATGTATTGGTAATAATTTTGCATATAATTGCAGGAAAATGACACCTGAAGAAGGTATCAGAACTGGTAATTTGTGGTGGTACAGGAGGAAGACCGTTATGAGATCAGGTTTTATAAAGTTTGGATTGTTGATATATTCTTTACTCTTCCTTCTGGCTATGGGTGACTTTACACTCCATCCTCTTTCTTTCATTCTTACCTCTTCCTTCTGCCTACAGGTGACTTTACACATCCTCTTCTGTCGTTCATTCTTTCCTCTTCCTTCTGTCTATGGGTGACTTTACACTCCCTCTTCTGTCTTTCATTCTTTCCTCTTCCTCCTACCTACTGGTGACTTTACACTCCCTCTTCTGTTTCTTTCATTCTTTCCTCAACCCAGATGGTTTCCTGTTCACCAGGAAACTACTATGCTGGGCGGTAACTATATAACCAAATTATGGCACTTGGTGGGTTAGTGGGTAATTAAGGTGCTCCAATCAGTTTGAGCCTATATTGGTTTATATCCAAGGGGTAGTTGGGGTTTATTGTTCACGTAATGCCACTCGGGGATGAGTGAGGCTGGTCACTCTCAAATGTCTGGACCAACTTGCCTAGCCCTGGGCTCCTAAGCTCCTCATGGGGCAACATAGGATTGGGTAATGGATGGACGGATATACTGTGTATATATGTATATATATATAAGGACAGCAGCTTCAGGACTTGAAAGTAGGTATTGCATATGGAGAAGGATGAGTGTGGCAATAATAGGGGTGTTTGTCTATAGGGGGAAAATATGTTATTTGGAGACTGGAGCAAGGGGCTTTTAAGAGTGGGGGTTTGTAAACCAGAAATTCAAAGATGTTTAAAAATTGGAGAAGGGGAAAGAAATTGTTGCCTTTATGGTGGAGCTGAGAATACAGTAGCTATATGAGAGTGCAAGGGCAGTAATGTGTAGTTAATGAACAGCTAGTATTTGAACACTGGAAAAGGAATGTGTCACCATGGTTGTTCAATCTTTATATGGATAGTGTTGTAAGTCACTGGATGGAGTGCAAGCAAGAGTAGGGTGTCCTGCTGTTTTCCAATGACGCTGTTAACTGATGTTTCCTTTGGAAAGTGTAAGAAACAATTTGAAATTTGTAGCAAAGAGTAAAGTTGTGGTTTTTGAAAGGAATGAAAGAGTGCTTAGTTCACTTAATGGTCAGGAAATTGAGTGCCTTATAGTACATGTATATGAGTTTACTAAGTGAGGATGTGACTTTACAGAGTGAAGTGAGAGTGCAACAGGGAAGGACAGATGTTGGTACAGGAGGGTTGCACAAAGAGGAAAGAGGTGAGCATGAAATAGGTTGCACAAAGAGGAAAGAGATGAGCATGAAATAAATCCCATGAACAATAATACTGTGATCCTCATTTCAGTGTATGGAAGTGAAACATTGATGGAAGGACAGAATTTAAAGTGTTAGTGGAGTGGGAATTGGTTATCTGAGAGGCGCAAGTGGAGTTATGTGAAGAGACAGACAAATACAGAAGTTGAGGAATGTCGTGGTGGTGATGTGGATGTGCTGGAAAGTATTAGAGCACCCCTAGATGACTTGGCAGTATGAAAAGAATGGAGCATAAGAGGCTGACTAGGAGATATATATGAGCAAAGCAGGAGAGGGGGAGATAGAGGATAAAGCAGAGAAGTTAATGAATAAGGGTGGTGTGAGTCAGAGGAGTAGCAGCTTGAAGGCGGAGGATAAGATGAAAGTGATTTGTAAATGGCCACTTCTCTGAAATGAAGGCATCCAGCATTACAAAGAGTAAAGTGTTTTTAGGGCACTGACGGACAATACTGGTGGTAAATGTGTAATGGGATTCGATCGGAGAAAAAGGGCAAAAGGATGATGACTGACATGTAAATGAATTTATAAGATGTATTACAAACAGGAGTGAGAGGTAGTAACAGAGAGGTACTGAAGTACAGCATTGCGTGTGTAATAGCCCAAGGTGCTGACATCTCACCAGGGCAAAAGGATGATCAGGCTTTGTGCTGTAATAAGAACCAGTGGTGAAACGGCTGACGTTCTTAAGGTCTTGAATGTATAAAGTTAAAAGTTAATTTTCCTGTGGGACTCAGGGCATTATTGATAAAAGTAAAAAAAAAACCTTTAGACGTTTTGTTAGCAGCTGTTTATACTTGTCTGCTTTTAATTCTGGATTCAACGCTCCTTATAATGCTTGACGGAAAATGAATGAATAACCCTGGCGAGTTGGTAAGCTGCCGAACTCTCCCCCCCTATAACGTGATGTGTCGCCGAACTTGTTACTTGTCAGTTGATGTTTGTTGTTGGGATCCGTAAATTATTTAGTGGCAGTTTTTGAAGGCTGAATACTCAAAATGACGGTGAAAACAACGGAGGGTGGGAAGAGAGAGAATTCAAGGGGTTACAGCGAGGGAAAGAGGTCAGATGGCAGGCAGAATGTGAAGAGCAAGAAAGAGAAAACCAGTGCACCTCCAACCAAGGTAAGGAAGCCAGTCTAATGTTGTTTCTATTTTTGCCATTTTAATGATTATTGATGTACATAATGCCCCCAGATTAAGTGGCCAAGCAGTTCTTACAAGTAACAACCCTGTTTCGTTATCACAGAAATGATAGTTATTGCGGTAAAATATCTGCTTCATGATTTAAATGGTGCAATCTTGGTAGGGTATGTATTAGACACAGTACGACATATCTTTGCCAGATGATTAAAGTTATTTACTACACGGTGCCTGCTGAAAATAAAGTTAGGTAACTTTGAAAAGAAAGTAAAAACAAAAAAAGCAGCCAGTGATGTTGGGTAGTGCCAGGTAACATTATTTGTTAAACTTAAAGGTAGATTCCACTACTTAAGGAGAAGCACGAACATTTGTGTTTATCAGCGAATTATTATGACAGTCCTGTCATGGATATCTCCATTTTTTAACAAATGATTTGTAAATAACTCACTGAAGGATGACAGTTTTACACTTAATTTTGCTTGCTGATGATAATGATTGAATAATCCAAGGGGTGCTTGGGGTTTATTGCTCACATAATGCCACTCAGGGATGAGTGATGCTGGTCATTTTCATCTTAAATGCCAGGACCAACTTGCCTAGCCCTGGGCTTCTACGCTCCTCATGGGGCAACGTAGGATTGGATGATGGATGGATGGATGAATAATAATAATAATAATACAGTAATAGTAATAACAATAATAATAATAATAGTCTAACCTAATCAGATCTTACCTGTTTGGGTAAAAAGGCAAAAGTGGCATCCATCTTATGTGACTGGAGTGTAAATGAATGCAGATATTCCAAGGGAAGTAAAGTTAACTTGTTGGGGGAGTTTGTAGAAGAAAAAGTTGAGATTTTATTGGACAAATAAATTACAGAGAATGAAAACTACAAAATCCGTGAATATCTACCTGTCTATTGCCAGACACCTCAATCCTGTACGGGGTGGCCACAAACAAATCACCCCCATCTCGCTCTGTTCCCCGCCATTTCACTGCCCTGCTCCCAGCTCACACCCCCCTCTCTCATATACCTCTCCACTCCATCCCTCCATCTCATCCTTGGCCTCCCCCTCCCTCTCCCCCCCTCCACCTCACTCACATACACTCTCCTCATCAGTTTCTCACCCTCCATCCTGTCCATATGGCCAAACCACCTTAATGTTTTTCTCCTTACACTTCCTATCACTCCACATCCACACCACAATGCTCCTTCACTTCCTCATTTGTCAGTCTGTCTCTCCATGTGACTCCACATGCTCCTCTCAAAAAACTCATCCATAAATATAGAATACTGTCATAAAATTATCTGAATATCCACCTGATGACTGGAGTACTTTCCTGATTTTTTCTTTGTATTTATAAATAAAACTTCCTGTTATTATTCCCATTTAATTTATATATTGATTTGCTTATTCTAATGCATTTTTATGATGAACTCCTAAACCTTTCATGGGAGTCTAGTGGCAGTTAGACTAAGCTAATCTTAGTTGATTAGGTTAAGGCATGCCCAGATTATATCAGATAAAGCCTTGGTTAGATTAAGTTAGGTTAGGAAGGGTTCAGATGGGTTTCAGTAAGCCTCCACCACTAGAAACCTTGATCACCCCCACCCCCTTTACTTCACCTATAGACACTACACACTAAACCACCATTGCTTTCACGTGGCTCAACTATGTCAGGGTACTTCTAACACTTTTCATACAGTGTTTATCTGTTTTAGGCATTGTGATCATTTCATAACACTTTTCATGCATTTTTAGCTATTACAGACAGTTGTGCATCTCCTAACACATTTCATACATTACCGGTATTTATCTATTACTTTCTAATACAGGTAGTGGTGCGTCGTCTGCCCCCCACCATGACTGAGGAAGAGTTTCTGGAGGCCATCAGTCCTCTGCCTGAGCATGACTACTTCACCTTCTGCCCAGCTGACAACTCCCTTGGGCCATATGCATTCACCCGAGCCTACATCAACTTCAAGAACGCTGATGATATCCTCACCTTTAGGGACAAATTTGATGGATATGTGCTAGTGGACCAGAAAGGTGAGTTAAGCCCAGATTGATGTCCTGTGTAGCATACTTTTGTTGCTGGTGCTGGGGAGGGATGCCTTTTTGTGGTGGCACTGATGTAACTGAGGGACCAAACTGCTTGGTTACTCGTATCATACTTCCTTCGACTGTTTCCCTGTCCCCCAGAAGAAGGATGGTGGACTCCAGGAAAAAGGCATTTTCGCCCTGAAACCCACTGAGTTCATGTTTTAGGTTAGCCTTGAGTAACACCTATGACTACTACTATTCCTTGTTGCTGCCAGATGATTTTATTTATTCTGAGCTGTGTTCACACCATATGCTTGCTGATGAGGGCTGGAATTCTGCAGCACTGTAATGTATAGAAGTTCTCACCTGCACCTGGCAGCATCCAGTGGGGTCACTTGTTTTGAGTTACAATGATGCAAAATTCACACCCACTCCTGCAGCATTTAATGTTGATGCAACCCTAGGAAAGATGTAATGTTTTGAGTGAGTTATTAAGACTATATCTTACCATCCATTTAAAAAACCCTGTCCCATCCAATATGAAATTATCAGTAGATGGCAAAAATAAAAATTAAAAAGACTCTCAGGCTCAGTGAGTTCAAATGGCAAGGATTATACAGGAAGCCTCTTTAAACTTGTGTTTAAATGGAAAGGATTGTACAAGAAGCCTATTCATACCTAGTAAATGTCAGTTGTGCTAAAGAAGGATACTTTCATGCTGTGGTACTGATATAATATGATGTTAGGGTTACCTGGTTGTACAAACATCCATCAACTCACTCCCTCTCCCCCCAGCAGAGAAGGATGGAGTGTCAGAGAAGGGCAGCTTCAACCTGCAGTCCACCAGGTTCACATTTCAGATGAACCTGGGACTACAACTGCTACATCTATTAAGTTGGTTTTGTATGAAAAGCTGTGGTTAGATGAACATGATACATTATTTAAGCTATCACTGGTAGTTCATTATTTTTCCTTGTGGTTTGGATGACAAGTAATTTAATCTGATCTGCAGGCAATGAATACCCGGCGATGGTTGAGTTTGCGCCATTCCAGAAGATTCCAAAGCGTGTGGGTGGGAGGAAACGTGATGGGCGATGTGGGACAATTGAACAGGATGCAGACTATAAGACATTTCTCGAGTCACTGGCCAACCCTGAACCTGTTTCTCTCACACCCCTTGAGGCGGTCTTGGAGGAAATACAGGAACAGGACCGACTGTTGAAAGGTTGGTCCAGTTTATTTGTAGTGGTGTGTGATTGAGAGCATTCTTGTATTAACACTGATTGAGAGCCTGTTTTATTCATACTGGAGTCAGTTTGTTTTCACCTGACAGAACTGGACCACTTTCACAACTTGAATATTAAGGCAAGGTTTTATTTGCATGTACAATACAGTAGCCAATCCTTGTTTAACTTGCTTTCTGTTAAAATGTTTTTCAAAATATACCTTGTACAAAAGCCCAATGGCATTTGTTTTTCAGCCAACAATGGGTTCATAAAAGTGAAGACGCCATTGCTGGAATACATAGAACATAAGAAGGCAGAGAAACTGAGGAGCAAGGAGGAGAAACGGGAAGAGAGGCGGCGCAAGGAGTTTGAGAGGAAGAAGGCAAGGGAGGAGGAGAAGAGGAAGAAGAAGGAGGTTAAGGAGCAACACCGCGATAACACCAAGAGGAAAGAGGACCACAAAGAGGATGGCTCAGTTAAGGTGAGGACCCAGAGTTTATGGTAAAGTACTCTGAAATGCCACACTACCTCTGTCTACTTCATGTTGATATATTTTTTGTAGTTTATTGTCACTGCTGCCAGATTATTTAATTTACCTTAGGAAAAGCCTTGACTGCTCAAGGAATCATTACTCTCTAATCCTTCCAGCTTGAAAAGTGCCTTCTAAACTGGTTGAAATGGTGTATACATTAGAATAATAAAATATACAGGATTACCCATGGTTTGAAAGGATTAAATATAGGCACTGAGCTGTGGAAGCAAAGCCTTAGGCTTCTTCACCTCATAGGGTTAATACTGGACAAGCCTTTTTTTTTTTTTTTTTTTTCTAGATGGTAAAAGACTGACTCAACTTACTGTTTTTTATTTCATGTATATTGAAATGATAGTGGTTTTTACACCTGGTACTCTTGTGAATTAAAGTGCTCCAACTGGATGTGAGACATGACTTTATTCCCATGAAGGATGACTGGGGTTTATTACTCATATAATGACATGCAGGGTTGAGTGACTAGTCACACACTGAACTGTTTGTGTTTGGACTAAGTAGCTTAGCCCCGGCCCCATACACTCCTAATGGGGTGGTAAAAGATTGGATGATAGATAGATAGATTTACTTTACATAAGCTTTCCTTTCAAGGAACCCACTCATCTTCACTACAGTTGCAGGTGTTGCGTCCAGAGAGAGTGAAGGAAGACTACAGCAACGAGTCCAAACCCTCACGGAGGGAGCGTGAGCGAGAACGAGTCGAAAAGGAGCGACTGAGGAGGACGGAGGAAGATCGGCAGCGACGGGAACGGGACAAAGGACGCCCCACTAGGAGGGAAAAGGAACGAGAAAGAGAGGAGAGGTGAGTGTTGGAGCAGACACAATGTTGATTTGTGATCAACAGGTTGTACAGTAAGCCATGGTGCTGAAGTGGAGTGTCTTCATATTGTGGCACCATTGTAACTGGGCAGCTCGTTCTGCTGTTCTCTTTCATTGTCCTCGATGTCTCCAATAAAGAGGATAGTGGACTGCTAGAGAAGGGCAGTTTCAGCTTGCAAACCACAGGTTTCATATTCAGATGAGCCTGGGACCACAACAACAGCAACTACCATCTCTAGATGATTTTTTTCTTACAAACAGTGAAGTCATTGTGCGTAGTGAGGCTGAATGGTCAAAAAGTGAACATGAGTGCCTGTATTTGTAGGTAGTGTGATGAGTAAGAATGGGAGTTCAGAGGACGAAGTGCAAGAAAGGGCACAGCGGGAACAGAGGGTTGCAGGTACACTGAGGATGGTGACAAGGAATAGGGAGATGAGCATGGAAGTTAAGAAGTCATTGCATGTAAGTATTTAATCTCCACACTTATGAATGGAAGTGAAACTTGAACTTTTGTTGGAAGTACAGCCAAGAAGAGGAGTGAAAATGAATGATCTGAGAGGAGCATGTAGAGTTATGTGAGGAAGTTGTATTGATCTGGATGGGCTGGGAGACACAAGAGGACTGCATTGTGTTGTTCTGTAGATATTATAGCTACTTTTTATACTGTATGTGTATATATATTTCAGGGCAAGGAAACATGAAGAGAGGATGAGAGCTAAAGAGGAAGAGAGAGGAAAGCATCGAGAGGAGGAGAGAGGAAAGCATCGAGAGGAGGAGAGAGG
>JAGKTI010005327.1:19817-45637 GCA_018397915.1 Birgus latro | reverse complement strand
CCTTTCGGACTTCCTGAGAGTTACATAGATATTACTGTCTGGAGGGCACAGGTGTGGACGGTTTGCTTGTGAGGTGGAGTCAGGATTCCGTGGGATTGAATGGTAGGCGAATGAGTGTGTGGCCCAATCATTTTAGGCAGACTTTTGGTTAGTTTCTTGTATTTTCATGTTTTTCTTTGCTCTCTGGATCCTACCTCACCCCATCCTTGGGTGCAAAGTGGTCTGGATGATGATGATGATGATGATGGTGGTGGTGGTGGTGGTAATAGTGATGATGATGATATTACTGCACAGTGCGATAAATAAGGATTGCCAGGGATCTGCCTTCTTTTGCTGTCCCTTTTAATTGGTGTATGTGATAGAACTACTGAATATAAAAAATGGCCTTCCTCTTCTGTACCGAGAGTTGAATATTTTAAAGAGATGAGACTAAAAATAAAACCGATGAAAATACAGAGCATTACCCCATACCTTCCAGTCTGCAGTATGAACACTGGAAAAAAAAAATGCAATCCTAACCTTTCTACACATTTCAGCTTCCAGTATGAGTGTGAAATTAGTTAAAGTAATTCTGACCTGTCTCATATTTGTCGTGTTGTTCAGGATGCTACGAGTGAGTGTGGTGTTGGTGGTACTGGTGGGGCTGGCGGTGGCACAGAGGGAGCTCATTCGGCCGGACCCTAACGCCTGCCGGAACCGCATCAAGCACGCCGCCACCTTCCGGAATGGACACTATTACTTCTTCTCCTGGACGCACGGACCCACACGTCAGCACGAGAGGGACTGGCTCGACGCTAGGAACATCTGCAGGTCCGTACTGCTATTGTGAGAAAGAAAACGAGTCATTTGGTGTTTTTCATTACTGTCGTACTGTTGTTGTTGTTGTTGTGGGGAGGAAAACGTGACATATGTTTAAAATATCTGTAAACACTAAGAAATAAGTAATTAATGATACTGAATAGAGTTCCTCCACACACCAGCACGAGAGATTGACTTGATGCTAGGAATATCTGCAGGTCTGTTCTGCTGCTGTTGTTATAGCTGGAAGAAAAACATGATTATATTTTCATGAAAACAGAAAGAGGCCTATAGTGTTCAGACACCTAGCCCAGACCCAAGACTGGCATCAATACAAATTTCTTGTAAACAGTGTTGTCAATACACCATCATGTCTCTAGCTACGGTTGCTCAGGCTTTTGATTCATTCTTGCCAGCTTACCACATAGTATCAGCATTATATCTTTACGTACGGCACGTGGCTCATGACATTCACGTGTAAATAGGTCATCCTGGTTAATGTCGCGGTGTAGTGGTAGGTCATCATGTTCGGTGTTTAGCACTGGCGTGGCAACTCTGTTGCGCTAGAATTGTTAAATAAGGCCTTTCCAGGTAAAACGGTAGAGAATAATGGATGTTTATAGTTCACAGTACAAGTGATCCTCAAAGTCTGTCGGTGGAGTGCAAAACCATCCTGAACGTCACTAACATAGTTGTTTTGTGACCATAAAAGAGCATACTTCTTACTGTAAATGTCTGCCCCAGGTGGGATCTAGTTTGTCAGGAAAGTTGGTGCGCGCGCATACACACACATTCCTGTAAAGATACAATTAGGTAAGAACAATTAGTTAAGAACAATTAGGTAAGAACACACACACACACACAAACTAGCCTGACTACTGTAGGCTCCAAAATGTATCTCATGGCAGACGAACTTCAACAGGCCAAAGGTCAACTGCAGGACTGGACACAGGAGGGAATGAAACAGCCAGAATAAACCTTTTGACATAATATTTCACAACTATACTCTTTTCACCTTAACTTGTCCCTAGATGTTCGTCCTTTTGTAGTTTATTTCCTGTAGCTCAGTGGCTGAGAGAGACAATGCTGTGATTATCCATCGGACAGCACCTCATGACTAAATTATATTCTAGGGTTATTTTTACAAATAGGCTTTCACGATGGAGAGATGGCAATTTTAGACCAAGGAGTATAGTGAGGCACAAATGAGTAAGAGGTGTCGAGTCTGTAATGGATCTGAGAGTCAGTGTTGTAATGACTAATTGACTATATTTATGTGTCTCAGGCCTGTACACTCGCTGGTTAAGGAAGCTCCATAACATGCTTTCCCAAGCAGTTTATTTGCTTATTACACCTTATTGTCGTATTTTGTGCTACATAAATCCTAATATCGCCATACATAATGTGCAAAAGGATATTAATGAGTCGTATCCGCAACTAAATCACTAAGGTAGAGGTGCTAGGGAGCCTCTTTACCCAACAACAATACCAGCCTCACAGAATGTATATGTCGCTGTTACGAACCAAGAGGTTTCAAAAACCAACATATATACAGAATGGTTCATAAGTAGCACTGCACTAGAAACTCACATGATGATAAATTTTGCATTGTGGGAACAGCTTAGTCTGCTGCTGTAGGTGTGAGTGTGGCAGTGCAAGAAGGAAATGAACAGGTGATACAGGGAAGACCATGATAATGGTGACTGAGCCGTCTCCATAACAAACGAACAATCACTCGGTGGAGTGGAAGAGGCGGGTTAATAATGGACCACCCTGTATACAAATTATATTCTGGCCAATGCAAAATATTTGCATTCAACATATTTCATGCTTTCCACTTACTTTCACACCTCAAACCCTTCAGTCTGGTGATCTATCAATTTATTCTTGGTACCAAAGAAACTATATTCCAGGTACTATCTGCTTATTTTATTTGACTGAAAGAGTCACAGGCACCCAAGGGAGGTTATGCTGTGACCATCAACTCTTCCATAATCAGGACTAACTGAGCATTGTATTTTCTGTAATTCCACATGATTTTGTGTAGCTGAGAGTGAGGATTTGGAGCCTGTGAGTTAATCTTTATTCCTCCCTGCAGAAAGCACTGTCAGGATCTGGTGAGCTTTGAAACTGAGGACGAGGCCAAGTTTGTGTATGATAGCATCCGGCAGCACAATGTCAAGTACATCTGGACATCTGGTCGCAAATGCAACTTTGACGGCTGTGATCGTCCTGACCTGAAACCAGTCATGGTCAACGGATGGTTCTGGTCTGGCTCATCTGCTCGTATTCCACCCACTGATGGCAGCGGAGGCCAGTGGCCCGGTGACTGGTCTCGCACTGGTGGTTCTGGACGCAGACAGCCAGACAACCGCGAGTTTGGTGAGACCGGCAATGACGAGGCTTGCATCGCCGTCCTCAACAACTTCTACCAGGATGGAATCACATGGCACGATGTTGCCTGCAACCATGTCAAGCCCTGGGTGTGTGAGGACTCTGATGAGCTGCTGAGGTTTGCCCGCTTCACCTACCCAGATGCGAACATCCCATGAGGGGTCACATCACCTCCCCTCACAGCAACAACATGAGACTCTAAATCGTTGTTGCTGCCGATTTTGTTTACTCCTGGTTCCTACTGCCTCACACCCATATGTACATGCAAACTTTAGCAATCCATAATTTAATGCATCCTAAACCACCATCTAAAATATGTATTCCCTCCAGAAACTATAACAACCCACAGTTCAAGGCATCAAAGACCACAATTGCATGCATTAACTTTAGCAATCAGTATTTCAATGCATATTCCCTCCACAAACTCCTATAATCTTTGCACATACACGGATAAATGTAACCTACACCGTAATTAATGTAGCTATCATAACCTTACATATCTTTCCATTAGCCTAGCCTCAGGGCCCTACACCTCAGAAGGGGTATTAGGAAACTCTTACCTTTTCCTCATTACTGTCATAAACATCCCTCGTGCAGAAAAGCTTGGTTAAACACACACAAATATTCAGCATGCACTCATTATCAATACAAGTACATACAGTACAGTAATTAATCAACTTTTACAGTGAGGTTAGCATCACAGGGAGCCTAATAATCTGTAGATAGAGTCCCTATTCTTTCCTTCATTATTATTAGTCCTTCTTCATATTTTATTATTTAATATTTTGTTATTAATCTTATTTAAGCAAACTCCGTGACAGGCAATAATCGGCAGGATCCGGTTTAAGCTCTGAGCTGTATTGTAAAATATTCAAAATTAACCCAAATCTTTCAGAATTGTCTGTATGTCTGAATAAATCAACTATTTTTGCTGACCTATCAGTTTCCTACGCCACACTGTTATATACAAAATAACATGATTTTCATACTAGTATATTTGTGTCCAGTATTAGTAAACCCATCCCTGAGGTTGGAGAGAAAACATAATGACAATGAACTCCCTGCTCGCCTAGCTGGTGGTCAAGTGATGAGAGAAGTGATCAGCTGTCTGGAGGGACAATTCAGTCTCAGGCTGGGCAAGGGAAGTACTTGGATGACTTGAATTTCATTGCCACAGACGTATTGATTTTCCACGACCCACCGACACATCATAAAAGTACCACCACTAATATAGCACTGTACCATCACACCAGACCTGAATAAGACAGCACCAGTATGCATTTAATAGGGACAGTGGATGTTGGTGCCCAAGAGGTGAAACATGAAGGTATGTGACAGGCAAGAGGATTGCAGGCCTCAGGGAATGGAAAATTAATTTTATGACCAGAGTCAGACACATGAAAAGAAAAGAAGAGAAAATGGAAAGAAGGAAGAAGGTATAGATGGCAAAATACCTCCAAGCCTTCTCAATCTCCTCACAACGGATCGGGAGGCCTCGGATCTGGGTTCTGTGTCTTCCTAATAAGGCGTAGCAGGCTTGTATGGCTGTGTTAAACATAAGATGTGAGTGAAGAACGTGAAAGAGTATTGTAGAGTACTGAAGTACAGAAAGTGAGGTATGATGGTACTATACATGACAAAGATGAGGTATGAAGTATATGAACGGAAAGATGTGAAGTGTGTAAGGTCACATATGAGCATCCATGTGTGGAGCTCAGTTTTACTTTGCTGATGAGCACTGAACAAGTGGAAGGAATGAATAAACATATCAACTCAAAGAGCATGTATGGAAAATGAAAGTGTGAGATGGTGAAATGGCAGTGATCACTGCCTATGCACCTTGTGATGGCAGAGGTACGAAAAAAAAAGACAGATTTAGGGACCCACTAGAGGTATGAGAGAAAAAGACAGATTTAGGGACCAACTAGATAAGGTCATAGAACAAATGTTCAGGAGTTATGGAACTATTGTATACAATATAAGGCATGAGTGGAAAAGGTAGCACTGGTCCTGTAAAATGATGCACCGGGTCTTCTGGAGTGCTGTAGGTGAATGATAAAGGACAAAAACTGAAGGACATGTCAGAAAACCTTCTGCATTAGAAATTCATACCTCAAATATACATGAAAATAACATAAAAAGACTAGAGAGAATGCTGAATGAAGCACTGATCTTATCCACCACTGTCAAATAGGATGATGAATGAGCCTGCATTGCTGTATTCAGGAACAGTGCCACAATCACATTTTTTTATTTAATTCATATTTTATATAAAGTTATAGACTTAAACAACAGGAGATTCTACAAAGCTAAGAACATAATAAATACACAATGGAGTATTTACAAGAACATACTTTATACATTTATACAAAAAACAGATCATTTCAGTGTTGCCGATGCAAACTAAATTATCAACTCTTTCACACTTCAACCCAAAGATTATACATTTATTTCTTGCTGTTACCAAATTATTTTATACAGCTTAAAACAGCCTGCTAGTAGTGAATGGGTTAATGAAGTTTGTATGTGTCCCCTCCAGCTGAAAATACCTCTCCTGGGCTAAGGAATGCCAAACCCTTCCCAGATGCTCCTCCATACACACCCAACCAATATGATTCTGTCACTTCACTAGCTTCATCAGCTTCCATAATTCGGGGCTGTTCGGCCAGACTGCCTAGGGAACAATTACTTCCATAATTTTTCACACTCATTTACTCTATTATTCCATTTCTCCTCTGACAGCAAACAGACATAACTCTGCCTAATTCATCACATAATAGTACAATAGGTAGACATATGAGGTTTCTACAAAGGGGCTGCAGCAGAGGGATACCTTCAAACAGCAGCACCGATATAAATGGACAGCTCGTTGTACACATGTCCCTCAACTCACTCCCTATTCCCTGAAAAGAGATGATGGACTGCAGGAATGGATAGTTTCAGTCTGCAGTCCACCAGGTTTACATCTAAATTAGCAGGGGACCACCACAACTACAAGCTTGCCAACAACTACAAGAGCTGAGAGTACTGCTGGTGTCTCTGTTTCACAAACCTCAGAAGATTCACTATTGCTGCTGGAGTTATGCCTTCCAAGCGAGAGGCAGCTGCAATCTGGAATGAAAATTGGAAGATGCATAAATTATTTTACGATTATGTTCACCATTAAAGACACCATCATCATCATCATCATCATCTATCATCATCACATACCTGCAACATATGGCAGAGAAACAAATAGCTCAGCACTGCCTATGTGAGATCAGTTGGTGATAGCTAAATTAAACTAGAACTTCACTCTGAGTGCTTTCTAGTTTACTTTAGCTGTCACCAACTGATCTTACATAAGCTAAAGAGAACTCTCGTAGTGAAGGAGCTCAGTGCCATCATGTATTCCTTTTTATTCTTCCTATCTCCAGGTGATTTTATACAGCTAAGAAGAGACATTCCAAATTGGGAAAGGTGTGATATAGCACTGATTAACCTCTTCATGGCACACCTTAACAAGGCATAAAACTGCCATCTCCCCAACTTGAAAGCTGAGTTATAACAAGAGATTAACCCAAGAATATGGTGCTAGTCACAAAGAAGTGCCATGAAAAGGACATAGAACCACAGTACACTTTTGTGTTATTAGTCTACTGAGCTACAGGAAACAGGCTGCAAAGGGACAAAAAATATCCAAGTTAAAGCAAATGAACTCTAGAATTAAAGTGTATGACCTCTACAATGCTCTCTTAGTATAACAAGCCTGTGTGGTGGCAGGAACATAAGCTAAGTAAATGTACTCAGTTGAAGTGGTTAAAAGTGAAACCATTTTACACAGATGCACTTTAGGTAAACTATACCTCTGCCTCCTTTTATGACATTAACACCACTTTCTACAAGCTTACCGTTTCAGGACGCGCCCGGGACAACCTTCCTCGCACCTCATTGGACAGACTCAGGGAGGGACTGAAATAAATATGTGACTCTGAGATACAACAAGTACTGTAACATCATCATCAGCAATCCTGACCTTCTTCCCAATTATGAATGAGGAAAGCTTGGACCCAGACACCAGGAAAGATTAAGTATAAAGTGGGAGAACTACAACAGCATGTCCAATAAAAGATGCCACACAATCATTCACATGTCATTAACATGTCTGTGGGAGATCAGTTCTGATTATGCTACTTTTACATGAGTGGCAGACTTTTTCCTGCTCATTTTGTGGTCATATTTGCTTTTCATATTAGAGACTGGCTTTTTAACACACTCAACTATATCACAAGAGTCCTTCATTTCTCTCTGCAGTAAATGTTAACAAAATTACGCGCATAACCTAAACTTTTCTCTTTCTCATTATGGTTGGTCTGTTTTCACCTGGTTAAAATGAGACGCTCCCAGAACTTTGGTACTAGGTTATCGCTACATGGAGTCTGATGAGCTTTAGGTATAAGATAATATGAGTCTCCTTGGTTCCTAGTCAAATCAACTCTCCAAGCTGACTACACCTGGCCATCAGCTGGGCTAAAAGAAGTTACATCAGAACAAATGAACTGCAGCTTCTTTACCTGTAGTAGTCGATGTCATGTGGAATAACAAGTGCAAGGTCCCTGCGTGCTGCCTCCACCTCCTCTCTCTGTGCCTCCACGTGGTCGGCGTACAGAGCCTCAATCTTCAGGCGCTGACAGAGAGCCTGGTCCTCGGACAGTGTGCAGTAACGGGAATCCACCTCGGCAAGCTGTGATATGGTCACTCCGTAGTTTTGAATGCCCAAAATCTGAAGGGCACTGGTAGAAAAGACGAAATTCCTTTTAATTCTGAATGATTTTGAAGGTGTAGGTTTGAATGCAAAAAATTATTGGCAAAGGTGCTAAGGGAAGCTAGTACTGTACTACTGTAAATGATGCAAAATTCATTCCTCTCCTTCCAAACTAAGTACATAAATAACAATAAATAATAATCACCATCATCAGATAATCCTGTGTTGTCCCATGAGAAGTGTAAGAGCCCAGGGAAAGGCAAGTTGGTCCTGACATTTAAGATGAGGCTAACCAGCCCCACTCATCCCTGAGTGGCATGACGTGAGCAATAAACCCCAACCACCCCTTGGATATAAACCGACACAGGCTCAATCCAGTTGGAGCACCTTAATTACCCATTAAACCACCAGGCACCATAATTTGGTTATATGGCTACCATCCAGCACAGTAAATGGTTTCCTTGTGTACAGGAAACCATTTGGCTTGTCACACAGTGTTGAGGCACCCATGGACAGAAGAAAGAGGAAAGAAAGAAGGACATAAGAGGTAGGAAGGAAAGAAGGAAGGAAGAGAGGAAAGGGCAGCCACCCAAAAGCAGCACATTGAGTCAGTGGATGGTGAGCACCCCCACCTACCACTAAATAATAATCACCATCATAGTTCTACTCCAGAACTTAACTTCCTGCATGAAGTACAATTGTTATACACACTAACATTACAAGATGCCTTTTTTACATCCTTTTTGCTCATAAATCCACAATAAATAACAAAGTATGCCTGTTACAGCTCCACTGCCATCTATAAAGCTGATTTGACAGTTTCCCTTTATTTACAGTATCTACTCCCTCCCCCTCTCTCTCTCTAGTCAGATGCCTTATACCTGGAAAAAGAAAGCCTCCCTATCATCCTTTTCTCCACCATCAGTACCAGTTGTAAATAAAAAGTTGTAAGTCCTGATGTGGGATCCTCAAACATATCCACAATTTATTCCCTGCCGTAACCATCATTTGGTTTTATAGGAAGGACAAGGAATGAAGGGTGCCAGATCTTCCCAGATATCCTGTTCCTCTTACAAAACAAAAGCCTTAGTTATGAGAGGAAAATTATTTTAGGTTATAAATGTTTTCCGCAGGAAGATCAAGAAGAGAAGAATGCAGAGTCTTTCAGATTCTCCAGTTCTTCTTGCAAAAATAAATCAAAATTACAACAGGGAACTGATCTTATGTTTGCTGGTCAGTTATTTTCATCTGACAAAGATGTCAAACCTCTTTCAGCTCAATGAATGGCCAAATGCAGTCAGACTGTAGGACTGACTTGACTAGTAATGAAGGAGATTCATTATATCCACATAACTAAATCTTATTGAATCCCATGCAGCCACGAGTTAGTATTTTGACTTGTGGGAGTGGCCAAGTTCCCCATACGAAAAGAAACCAACTATAATGAATCCCACCCCTGCCTTCCTCGCTTCACCTCTTAGATTTAGGACTCTTGGTGTCAGGTCTATTAAGCAGCTTGGCCCAGGTGTGGATGGTGCGAATATCGTCCCTCAGTAGCTCCAGCCCATCGTTCAGTCGCCGCCGAACATCAACGAACTGCTCATAACGCTCGCTAGATACACAACCAACACGGTGACCTGCAACCATACACCATTATCATCATCAATCACCGTCATCATCATCATCATCAATCACCGTCATCATCATCATCAATCACCGTCATCATCATCATCATCTCTACCATGACATCTCTTTCCCACCTAAGAATGGGATAAAGTAGGGTCCACAAAGAAAGGAAAGATCAAATATACAGGAAACGAAACACATATTATTAACCCCATGATAATCTTCAATTAGTTCTATATAAAAAGGAGGTACTGTACTGTATCAGGAAATGTGAGAGGCAGTTCAGGAGGTTATTTCTGGGCTAATTTTTCGGTAATAAATGCTACATCATCATGAGTGCAATCCTCAGCCTTGATACGGCCGCACTTACTGATGAGCTTATGGGCAAAAACAGTCTGCCCCATCATACATCCATAAAGTCATCAGTATAAGTAGCTCTGTTATGGCCAAAAAATGGACCCATGTTGATGTGGCAGTTTACTCAAAATTAGCCCAAGAATAAGCTGCTGAAGTTTTTCATACATTTTCCAGGACAACATGTATACTGGAACTCTAAACTGCATCACACAACACATGCAATGCAACATTACACACACAACGCAATGCACACAATGCAACACAATACAAAACACACAACACACACAATGTACTGTAACACAACACATACCTTTCTCAGTGAGGCGGAGGTCAGCATTGTCTGGCCTGAGGATGAACCTGAATTCAGCCCTTGACGTAAACATGCGGTATGGCTCTGAGGCTCCCAGGGTGGTCAGGTCATCCACCAACACACCCATGTATCCCTCAGTGCGATCCACCATCAGCCCATCACAGTTTAAGGCCTGTGGGGAAAATGTGCAGGTCTCAGTACAGTTTAGTCCTGTATTTTTTTGCTTTATTCTTGCTGCCTTTAGGTAGTTTGGGGTGTTTATCATACACTTAACTGATGTTATGCTACTGTTCAGGTGATTCTACACTAAGTGACAAGCCAAACACTTTTTAGTAATCCCGGAAACTATTGAATACTTTGGATGGTAACCACACAGCCAACAAACAAACACCAAGTGGTCTAGTGAGTCAATGAGGTCAAACAGGATGTGTTTCACAAGGGTTTACATCTCAGGGGTGCTTGGGGAATTTAATGCATCCATAATACCATTCAAGGCAACTGACTAGTCACTGTTGCTTTAAATATCTGGAGTAACCTGGACCCAGGTTTTCTATGATTGCAGTGAGGCAATAAAGGACTGGAGGAAAGAACAGAAAAGCTATAGTTTCTACCAAGTGGCCAACGTAAATTGTACTGGAGAGGGGATGAATTAGCTGTATCTACACCAAAAACATAACTTTAACATGTCGGTATAATTCTACTGCGCGAAACAGTACAACAGCAATGGCTGCTACTGCTACCAGGCCAGTTTCACCCCTTACCCTATTATCTATTAGATGAGACAATAATAACAAATTACTGGCTACTACTATTACTGCTACACAGAAAGTTTTATCTCTTACTTTGGCCGCAGCATTAACGCCTGCAATAATGCCCTGTGCAGCGGCCTCCTCATAGCCAGTGGTGCCATTGATCTGACCCGCCAGGAATAGCCCACACACACGTTGTGTTTCAAGCTGCGTACTCAACTCCCGAGGGTCAACAAAGTCATACTCCACACCATATCCTACCAAGGAGGATAGTGCACAGGAAAAATCTGAATCAGACTTAGGATATAGTACGAAATAAAGACACTCTTCACACTACCCTGAAAGGGGGAAGATATATAAGAAAAAAAAAAATCAGTCAAATTCATGACATACAGTAGTACTCAAAAAAAGTCATACTAGTCTTCAAACCATAACCTATGGGGGAGGGGAGAAAAACAGAACACAGTAATCCAGGGCAAATTCACTACCGTATACTTTGCACTTCAAATTTAATAGATTTTTTTTTTTTTTATGTGTCCGACTCTGGGCATAGGCTTCACAGCTTGCTATCAAGGCCCAGCAGTCCTTCTACATACCATACACCTCTACATGTCACCACTTCGGCACTAACACCCACCGTCCATATTGAATACATGCTAGGGCTGTCTCATACAGGACTGGTGTATTGGTATTAGCGGGGGTATTTTTACAACATGTCGGTGGGTCTTCTGGTAAATCAGTAAAGCCTGATTTTATGAAATTCAAATCCTTAAACTGTTCCCTGCCCCAGCGGGGATTTGAACCTGGGTCTGTTAGGACTGCAAGCCACCTCTCTACCGACTGAGCCACCGCATATGAACACATTCAGCTCAAAGTTTAGTCTGAAGATAAACATAACCTTTTGTACAGCAGGATATCGCTTCTGTATGTTACTCTGACTAATCTTGAACTATCAGGCGCTTTAAAATACCATTAACACTTCATTCCATGTACAGATGAGCCCAGCCACAACAACAACAACAACAACAAACAATTCGGATACCTGGGGTCACCATCTCGCAATTCTGCAGCGCCGGCACAAGACGTATGAGTGCCTGTTGGTGTTCTGGTGGCATGGTGCACGACAGACCCTGGGGGTATATTAATGGAGAGTCAAGGCCCTCTGGCTCCAACCAAACTGGGTGACTCCGACCAGGGAACCTGAAACACAGTATCAAGTATTTTACAGTATGTCAACAAGCACAGAACAACAACACCATCATTGTCATCATCATCATCATCCTTACACAATTCTTCACTGTTTCAATACATCTTGCATGCAACAGTTCAAATACAAAAAGTCCAAGTTTTCTGCCAATATGTCAGCCAGGCATAAAAAGAAATGTAAGAATTATATGTGAGGTGGAGTTGAGGATTCTGAGCTGGAGTTTACAATTTTGTGGCAGGGCTGAAAATTCTTAAAGAGCTGGTGAACTATTTAGCACCTAGAAACAATGAAAACGAAAGTATGAAAATGTCAGAACTCTTTTGGATACAGAAACAAGAAATGAGAAATTAGGAAGCTGTAAAAACTATAAATAACCTGGACCATCAACAGGCCACACAAAACCCATTAACCCACCTGAGAATCTTTGACTCTATGGATGGGCAGTATCGTGGTCCGGTGGTCTCCTCCAGCACGTGGCGATTGAGATGTAGTGTCTTCTTGATCTCCGTCTCCACCTCTGGGGTTGTGTACACCAGGTGGCACTTCAGCTGGTCCTCTGGCTGTAAGGGACAAGATGGTAGGGTTATTTTCATTCTGGTTTGTTTACCTTAACTTAGGGCAGATTTCTGTACTTTTACAACTTGTTCCCCAGAGCTCAACGGCAGAATAAGACTATACAATACTCTGGCTGTGCATCCTATCCACAGCACCTCTTCATGACTACCATTATATAATAGTTCTTATTTATGGCTACTATTATATACTAATATATGCTTATTAATTTTTGGTCAGCATTCAGGATTGAGAGAATGGCAATTTTAGGCAAGGTTTAAGTGAACATGTATCATTTCATCCAGCCATCATCCAATCATTTATTACCCCATCAGTAATGTGAGGACTCAGTGCAAGGCTATTTGGTCTAAACATTTATGACAAGCAAGCAGTTACATATTCCTGAGCCAGCCCTCCTCTAAGACATACGATTATGATCCATATTCTATTGGAAAGTTTCAACCCACTAGGCCACCATGCATTCATTTGTTTCTACAAGGGGTAACATGAGATCAGCTGCTACCATATTATTCCTTACCCTTTGCCTGTGAATCCAAATGTGATAAGACAGCTGAGTCTCACCTTAATCCAGACTGCATTGGAGAGGAAGGAAAATGGGATAGGAGGATTGTCAGGTTTCTGTACTACTGCCTGAGTGAAGTCAATGGTGTTCTTGGCAAGTCTGGGTGGTGTTCCTGAAAATATACATCACCATCATCATCATCACAACCTTCATTCCCACCAAAAGGTGTGGTGAGGTAGGATTATTATCCTTCTGTATGTTATTCATTTCCTTTGAATACTGACAAAGTTTGCATAAATAACATACACTACTGTCACTGTGGCTCCAGGCTCCTCTGGTCATGAACCCAGAGGACTGAAGGAAACCAACTACTTCAACTGGGCATCCCGAGATATTATGTTGAGGCTATGTTGATGGATTGTCTGTACTGTGTGAGTGTGGTGCATGAGGTGAATAAGTGAGCTGTGGTGTGGGTGGCTGTACTGCAGTGGGGGCACAGTGGACTGTGCTATGGGGTCGCCCAATTAACAATAATACAGTACAATACATGTCTTTAAGTGGTTTACCAGTCTTGAGGCGGCCGAGCCTAAACTGCAGCCTTTCTAGTGTCTTGGCCAGTCCAATGGCTGGCTCGTCCCCCATCCTCCCAGCAGGCCTCACATCCAGGCCTATGTTGATGGCCCCACGGAGGAATGTGCCTGTGGTGATGACAACACTGCGGCTCTTAATGCAATGCCCGTCACCAAGTATAACCCCACAACACTCAGCAACTGCATCACCTGCCAAGTGTACCAAGGAAAGGTGAGAAGTTGTGAGAGAAGAAATTATCATTGATCATTGCAATGTCTTTCCTACTTTAATCTTGCTATCTCCAAGTGATGTAATAGAGTTCTGGAGACTTTCAGAACTGGAGGGGCTTCATTTTGTCTTCATTAATCCTTTTACAATGAGATGCCTCTCCTAAGCTCAATAAAGCTGACTGGCTGTAACTAGAAAAAAAAATTAGAACTGGTAATCATATCAAAGAGACTAATCTGATTACATGATGATGATGATAATGGCAATAAAGATGATGACACTATTTATAAAATCACTGATAAGGACGGAGATGATGACAATAATGCTGCTGCTGATGATGCCTATTATTACAACAATCATGAAAACAAAGACAACTTACCATTCCTAGGCTCGGCTAACAGTAGGTCCTCAACAGTGGCCTCTACAATGGTGAGGTTTGGGATGACATGCAGCACCTCCTGTAAGTGTTTTTTATACAGGCCACGGTCAATCTGTGCCCTCAGACCCCACACTGCTGATCCCTTACGCTGATTTAGCACCTGTGTGGGTAAAAGTAAAGATGAGGAAGATGCCACACGGTGCTTATCCATGGTGCTCATCTCTGCAGTTTAAACCTTTGGCAGGTTATTCACTCATCCTCATATACATGGCTGCTGCAACATCAAGATTTCAACAGTTACCTACCCAAGGAGTCACCCTTGATACTCATGATACCTACCAACCCACAAATGGTGGACGGACACCTGAATCGAAAGACGCCAATTGCCCACACCACAATTTCAACTCTGGTGCTGATGGTCTGGCAGCCATCACAATTATGCACCCATATGGATGGTAAGTTTTCATTATATGTCTACAATGTGTGCAAGTTTAATACCAAATCAAGCAAAACAACTTTATTTGAAACCTGATTATCGTTTACGATGGATGTGATAAAAGCACAAAACTTACCTATAAACAAATACTGTACTGTAGTATGAAAGAAAATAAAAATATATCATATGCAGCTCACAAGTCACCTCTTGGAGATCAAACTTATGCAAGATCACCACTCCGACCAGGGCATGCTAACCACTAGACCACCTGACACACTGATTTCTTACCCGGTAGGAAATGCCTGAGAGATCGCAGACACGTGCACACAGGCCATCAAGGGCATCTATTTCTCTAAGCAGGTGACCCTTGCCGATGCCACCGAATGATGGGTTGCACGACATCTCACCTGCAACACACCATCATCATCATCACCCTATTCATTATCATCATTATCCAATTCATCACCATAATCATCATCATCATCCTACTCATCACAATTATTATCAAATAAAAAAAGATATTACTGTATTAACAGATAAGGAAAAACAAGTGCTAAATTACCTATAGTAGCCATCTTGTGTGTGATGAGGAGAGTGCTGGCTCCCATCCTTGCAGAAGCAGCACAGGCCTCGGTGCCAGCGTGTCCTCCTCCTACCACCACCACATCATAGGCCCCTCCCTCACCCCCTCCTCCTCCCTCACTCCCACTGTTACTCCTCCCGGCTCTAGTGGCATGCATTCGCCGGAGTAGGGCATAATGTACCTTCCTGCCCACACATCGCCACACCAACATGACGTCTCATCTGAAAAATATGAGAATATGAGAGACTATTGGGTGAAAATCTGTGCTACAAGAGCTCCCACTGATAAACTGTACTGTAATACTGTATAATTTCCTTTGTGAAATCTAACCTGCATCAAAGTCCTGTACTGTACTGACAAAAGGTTTCAAAAGTTGCAGATATGTATAATACTGAAGTTATTAATTACAGAACCTAACCAACATGACAAACAAACCAAGTCACTACATACCAG
Source organism: Birgus latro (assembly GCA_018397915.1). NCBI lineage: Eukaryota > Metazoa > Arthropoda > Malacostraca > Decapoda > Coenobitidae > Birgus > Birgus latro. The sequence goes on along the minus strand of JAGKTI010005327.1, from coordinate 29,728 downwards.
ACCTAAATGTGAAAACAACATTCATCAGTCCTAATCTTTGTGTCGTGCTGGTCGCTTCCAAAAATTACAAAACGAAGATACTGTACTTAATCCTGGTTATGAACTTTACCTGTGAGTGGGAGCACTTCTATATCTGGCCAAGGTCTTTTAGTATCATTCTGGAAAAGCACATACCTGTCCAATAACTAGACTGCAGCTCTTAATATTACAGGATCCCTGGCAGCATTTCTGTTCAATACCTTAAATATGAGGTCATTTTGTAGCACATTATCCTAACTCATTATCATTTAAATTTTGGCAATGTGCATATACTGTAGCTACTGTAATTATTTTTTTACAATGAACTGGGGATTTCTTCATGATGTTTGTCACAAATGTAAGTTAGTAAAAACTGTAGCAAAAAAATAAATTACATATGTGCAGTAAAACTTAAAATGGTGGTTGCAAGAATAAGATACTATGTTGGATTATGACCTTAATATGGTAATGACAAGTCTTATAAATGACACCATACCCCTATTTGTCTTCACTGTTAAGTAACAGTCTACTGTACGATCTGTACTTGGTAAAGTAGAGAAGCATATAACTGACAGCAAATAACAAGAATATCAGTCTCTGCTTATATACAGTACCTCTCTAATATGAATAACAACATCAGCATACTTATTTTGCTTAAAGAGAGAGAGAGAGTTTCATAATATTTACCTGATTATTCCTATGCCGCTAGTGCGTTTTGGCTTATCTTTATATATGAAAGAAGCATATACTGTAACTTTTTCACTAAAACAGTATAATACACTGTGTTAAGCAATTTCAAAGTATTAAAGAATACACAGTAGCGTATGTGTTTATTTGGTAAAAGGAAATTTTGTATAACAGTTCTCACGCACCACCAATGCGATAATACCAAAGGAAGCCAAAGACGTCATTCCGAACAAGTTATGATTCATGCATGTGACAGTGAAATGATTATACGCTGAAGTTATCATGAAAAGTTATGTATTCACGAACTACTCAAAAAAGATTAAACCAGAAAGTGGGACTATTACAAGAAAAATGTCTCTTTACTATCCTACAGAAGAGGAATCACAAATAATTCCTTGTTAAAAGTTTCGGACAAGTTACTGGATTGTTGTGTCAGCTGAGCAGGTGACGAGCAGTCTCTCCTCGTCATATATTTCACACATTTCTCGACACACGCCATGGAGGACACGACCCAGAGTGAAGAGGTGAGTTGGTAATGGTTTAAGGAATATATGGATGTAATTTGAGATGTGAGGGAGGGATATATGTGCCTGGGTGGTAGTGTGAAGGTGTGGCAAGACTAGATCCGTTCACACCTGTCACTTAAATAGAGCATTGTGGTGGTGGGTGGAATTTTAAACCATGTCTTTTGATGCTTATTGCAACGGGCGATTAAATCACGGAAAGCTCTCATTCTCATATACAGTATTGAAAAGGTTATGTTTAACGATAGGTGTAAATTACATCATAAAGTAATTCATTTTTTACACCCAGATTTTTGTAAATATAGACTTCCATTGTTGTTCACGACACGAGTGGTAGCTTTAGTGATTATTTTTCTTGAAACAGTGTGAAATAAAAGGAAGATGATGATGATGAAAGCTAGAATGCTGTTGCTGTTGTAGATTATATGAAAGTTAAAATGCAAATGTTGTTAATTATTTTTCTTCCCTCTTTACAGCACCAGTTTGTGGTTGATGAGGTGAGCACCATAATAAAGGAGAGCATTGAGACTGTTATTGGCGGCAATGCATACACCAGCGCTAAGGTCAACAACTGGACATCACAGGTGGTTGAAAATGTACTCAGCAACCTGTCCAAGCTTAACAAGGCTTTTAAATATATTGGTAAGTGTGCAGAGAACAAGAGACTGGCTAGGAAAGTGTGTTTGAGTGAGGTAGGGGAAGGGGGAGGCTGAGGATGAGAGAGAGGGATGGCGTGAAGAGTGAGATATGTGAGAGAGGGGAGTGTGAATGGGAGAAAGGATAACCTGATGACAAAGGACAGGATGATGTATAGGCGATTCATTTGTCACCTCCTTGTCTGGGCTTAAGGCATCTGGCTGTAGATTGATAAATAGAAGTGAGTTTATGTCATAGACTTTGTTATATGTGTGTGGTTGTGGTAATGCAGTAATCAGGGAATGTATCCCAGCATAGCTAGGCTTTTGAATATCTGTAGTTATCATTAAGTACCTTTGTCATATTACTGTATACCTATACAGTACTGTACTTATTACTGTATATTCCTCCTGTGTTGGGAGTTCCCGGGAATGAGGTGGGTATAAAGAGGTGATGCTGATGCTAATGGTCAGTATTAAACATAATAAGGGTTAAATTTGTATTATTGTTCAGTACAGAACTATATTTGACAGCTGAAGTGTTCAGCAAGACAATCCATATCCCAACCTGTATTTAATTGTGGTAATTGTTTTTCAGTGACGTGTGTAATCATGCAGAAGAACGGCGCAGGTCTGCACACAGCCAGCTCGTGTTACTGGGACAACTCCACTGATGGGTCGTGCACGGTGCGTTGGGAGAACAAGACCATGTACTGCATTGTATCTGTCTTTGGCCTGGCAATCTAAGCCATTGTATACTATACCATCTTCTCTGCGACACCTCATCTCTTTGCTTCACCTCTCGTATTCACTTCTCATCTTGTTTAGTTTTTCCTGCTATTATAGATTTCAAAGATTGCTGTGTTGTAACTCATCAGCACTTGTTAAATGTAAGATTAACCTTCCATCAGGACTTCATGGGCTTTGGATTTTTCCCATGTTTTGATCACGTTAGGAATTACTTAATCTTGATAGGGGCACATAATAGCTTGTAGGTGATGCTCACTGCCCCTTTTCCATTAACAAACTGTTCTGCAGGTAGGGAATATACTTTTTTAATCTAAAGATTGTTTTACTTCATGTTATGTTTGATATTATGCACTTGAAATGCTAGCATAGATCTGGGATAATGTTTTTGATATACAGTGGTCTTCTATACAGTCATTTTGTTTTTATATAAATAGTCATGACTTCTTTAGTTCACAAGACTTGGGCGTGAGTAAAGCAATCAGTTTGGTCTATTCAGTATCACATACTGTACATTCAGAAGTATCATAGTTTTATTTTGGAATTTATTTACATAAATGTCTGTACTTCATATCTTCATTCATTAGATGATGAATGACTTCATATCTTGATATTACCTAAAAGGAAGTTCATGGTTATTGATGTCAGTCATTTTAGAATGGTACATTAGATGTATCAATAGTTATTTCCAGCACATGCTGTAGTCTTCATGAAAGTAGTTATTGACAGATGATCAGGTGGATAATAACTAAACAGTGTTACATATTGCTGGTATTGATATGTAAACTAAAATTCATAGTCACCTGAAATGTAGTAAAAGACTTCACCTTCTTGTATTTCTTTTTAAAGTGAAAATACAAAAGCATTGAAGCCTTTTGTACATCACAGAGTATCCAGTGTGACCTAGGATCCTTGCTCCTTGAAGTGGGTAATATGAGACTGACTTATCATTACTGTAATTCCAGATTTCACCCCTAAGGTTTGTTTTAGCCCATAGACTGCTGATTTTCCCCTGAGATGAACTAAATCATGTTACTAATGTGAATATGAGTGCCTCAAGAGGAGGAAAAGAGTGAAAGAGGAGAACTGTTACTGATTTTTCACGTATAAAAAAAATTGCCTGGCAGTAGGATGATGGCATTAGTGAGGCGTATGCATAATTGGAGATTTTTAACCTTGACTGCTGGAGACACTCTCAGTTGAAAGAAATAGTCTGGTATGAACCAGAAAATAGTGTGGTAGAACCTCCCAAATCCGATCATCCATTATCCAAAAACCTACAGCTTCTAAATATTTTTTCACAGATTAAGATGTTGATATCACCCGTACACACACAGTTAATGCATATTTGAAGACAAGGCTTAGTTACGGACAACTATAACAACAGGTATAATAAATATACAAAATACTTCAGTGTATTTACTGTTTACTGTATAAACTGTACTGTCGGCTATTGCTTACATGATTTTCTCATAGTTACCATAATGATTCTACTGTCTAAAGTATTCCATTTTCCATAAAGCTTTTGCAACCAATCATTTTGGATTTGAGAGTTTATACTGAGGCTTAATAGCAAAAGGATTATAACAATTTACTGTGATAATTTACTCTACCCCATCTTGCTTGCACCTCATAGACAGATACCTTCTGGAACCACAGGCATTGCTATTTGTTACTGTTTTTTAAGGCACAGTCAGCTTCCCTGTAATGAGTTTACATCTTAAACCAGAGGATTTTATTTTTGTTTCATTCCTGCCATCTCTTAATTATTGTATTCAGCTTACGAGTGACTTTTTTGAAATGGAGAAGTAAAATGCAGGGCTTATTAACCTCTTCATCATTAGTGGTCCTTTCTGAGCTGAATAAAATTATATATACTGTATAACAAGAAGAAACCCAGATGTGATGTTCTTGGAGTGAAGAGTTAAAGAACATTAAATTCTCACATAGGTTCAGTTATGGGAGGCATATTGTTGTATTGAAGTCGGAACTGCAGTTTTTTTAATACAGTACTTGTAACTCCTTAGTAATGATTGAATGACATGTCACATTAAAAGTTGTTTCATTTGTTGTAGCATTTTACTGACACACATCTGAGATATTTAAATGAAAACTGACTATGACTCAAGCAGGAAGCCAAAGTTGTTTTATTAGTCTCAAGATTTTCATCAATGTTTTATTCCTGTAGGAATGCCTCACATTCAGGAAATGTTTTATTGCATGTTCTAAGGACAAATATGTTCATTAACATTTATTGAGCTCAAGAAATGATTGTTGTATATAATGAGAACAGATTATTCATTTAGATTAAGATGCTCCATGTCCAAGGAAAACTTTGTTGTAGTTAATAAGGACAGATATTTTCATTAGGTATGCCTCATGCCACAGAAAAGGTTGTTGTACATGAGGGCATCACTTCATGATATCTGTGCCTGCCATTATGCTTATGATTGTCACTGTAAATGGAGACTGCCTGTAGTAATGAGGAAATATGAGATCATCATACTGAAGTGCTTAGTCTACATGTGCACTTGCCTTCTAGTGTTACTGAAGCTGTTGCTGTTTCAGGATAAAGCTTTACTGGTAGCTCTGTGTAGAGTGAATGGAATTGGTTATGTTTTATTTACATTTGTTACTAAGAGTGGTCTGCGATTGCTTAATCTTGGGTCCGTACATACACCTCTCAGATGGTAACATGGATAAGCTCACTGGGAAAAAATATAAGAATGATCACCCTGAAGCTGAAAAATTGTCTGGTAGTGACGAGAATGAACCAGAAAAATGCAAGTGTTGTGAAGTGCTTACATTTCATCATCATTTCTGATGCCTTGCTTCCTCCATGGAGCCCCCAGGCAGAATATAGTCATGACAAAACTTTCTCCTGACTATTTTGTCACGTACATCTCATTCTCTCAGTTGCCTCTTTTCTTCTTCTTTCTCTCTCACAACCCACTCACATACCATATAGTCTGCTTCTTCCAGCATTGCCCCCCTCTCTCAGTTTCAGATTTTCTTTGGCACTTAGTGAGCTTCTGCATTATTACGTACTTTGAACTCATAATATTTTCCAGGAAGTAATTACAGTGTGCCTGCTGTCATCTTACCATATCTGAGAGTTGGGCAAAGCAGACAAATCATGCCAGATATACACTATGTTGATGTTGAGTAATGTATGCTTGAGTTTGTTATTATTATGTGAAGACGCAAGACCAAGGATGTATTTATAATTAATACAGTTTCACTTTCCTGTTGATTTGTGCGTAACTGTTGGGCTGCAGTTTACCTTTTGCCTGTCATAGTGTGTTATGCATATTTTTGTATTTGATACATACTAAACTATATTCCCATGTATTTATGCCATATATAATTAAGCTTTGTATTCTGTCATAAGCCTGGTTGTAAATAATCACTGATTGCATCCATGAGCAGAAGAATGGAGAGAAGTATTGCCTCAAAGGACTGTGTGTGTGTGTGTGTGTGTGTGTGTGTGTGTGTGTGTGTGTGTGTTTGGACTTAGCAGACCCCTGGCATTTTCCTCTTACCAATTACTGTATATCGCTCCTCTTACCGGTTACTGTATATCGCAGGGCATTGTCATGCTTGAAAGTTTGTGGACGCTTCCATGCCAGCTGTATCAATGGAGAGTGTAACATGAAAGATTTTTGTAATAGTAATATGGAGCACACAGCTATGGAATATGAGGAGTATGCAACCAAAGTATTGAATGGAAGGGTACTCTCTGATGATCAAAGAGGAATGAGAGTGATTTGCAAACATGATGATGATAAGGAAGAGTGGCCCCATTATTTTCTTGTATTCTATATTTGTCTTGGAAACAGATGCTGTGCACAAAAAAATACTGTAATAATAATAATATTGACAAGCCATATGCAGGAATAAACAGTTAAAGAAGAAGTGCTGGGGGGTCTATGCTTGTGAGAATATGGTTTTATATGACACTGAATCCATCTAATAGGTTAATTAGGTTTTGAAGCATGTAGCTGGTTAATAAATTCACATATTTTTAATTGTATGGTATTAGTGATGTACAAGTATTCAACTAACACTAATGTAAGTACAGACACAAAAACACACTCAAATTCCAATCATCAGCTGGCTATATGAGCAGGATGTATTGTTCAGAAAAAAAGATGATCTAAGATTGGCAGTGAGAGTCAGGAATTTTGTTTAAGCTGGATGTGAAGCTCAGTTTTGGGTGTCCGGTTTTTGTGAATGACCCTGTTGAGCCAAAATTGTTACTTTTATGCATCATTTGTAAAAGGTTTCATAGCTTTAAGTAACCATAACATTGATAGCTAATGTGACGTGGTAGAATATTAATATATAACCTCTCCTTATATATTGATTGTGAACACACGATATTTTCAGTTATGGACACTCACTACGGCTTAGCTTTAATTATGGGCTTGTATTCGAGGTGACTTAGGAGGGTTCTTAGCAGCTCATCCATGGCAGGTTATTTTACTGAATTGCGTTGTTCATAGCAGTTTATTTTCCCTGATGCATCTGAATGTTCTCTTGTCTGTTATATTGTTTTAATAGTGATATACAGTAGTGGCAGCAACATACAAGAGTACATTGAGGTGTAGATGTAGTAGTAGTGGTAGTAACAGTAGTAGTAGGAAAGTAGTAACAGTAATAGTGGTAGCAAAGTAGTAGTCACTCCAGGTTCATATGAAACATGAACCTAGTGGATTGCAGGCTGAAGTTGTCCTCCAGCACTCCACCATCCTCCTATTAGGGGATAGAGGGTACTTAGGGACCTGTATATAACCAGGTAGTGGCTTCACCGAGTAATAGTGCCACCACATGAAGAAGTCCCTCCATCACAATATTGAGGTGTAATGTGCAGAATAAATCACTAAGTAGAAGGTGTTAAGATACCTCCAAAGCCACATAGAATACGACCAGTAGTGATACAGATATTACTTCAAGGTTATTTGGTTTAAATTATTGTAGGTTTTTTTTTTTTTTGTGATAAGTAAGGGATTTGATAGATTAGGAAAACTATCATCAATAAATTTATATATTTCCATCGTTTTTCACTCTCCATCATTAAATTTGTCATATAACACATGCCTTTAGTCTGGTGTTTCATCATCATCGTTGTCATCATCATCATCCAGACCATTTTCCAGCCAAAGGATGTGGTGAGGTAGGGCCCACAAAACAAGGAAAGATAAAGAGATGTCTAAATAAGTATGGGCAATCCGATTTATTTGCTAAGAAAGTAAAATCGTGTGAGGTGAAAAAAAAAAAAAATAGTGCATGTGAAAGAAAGATATAGTTGAAAATATTTAAATGTGAAATAATGAAGCAGCGGATTCACGAAAAAAAAAAAAAACGATTTGTCTGGTATGCAAAATAAAATCGTGTGGTGATAGGAATGAAATACATAAAAGACGCCATTGTTCATTAGCGGTTATGGAATGTAATTGTGTGTATGTGTGTTTTATTGTAGGCTAGGCAATGTGTTAATTGTGTATGTGTGTGTGTGTCTTAAATGTATATGTGTACTGTGTGTGTTTGTGTTTAAATGTGTGTGTGTGTGTGCACTAAGAATTTCCGTGCTTGCCTCAGTATCTTGTCCGCCGCATAAGTGAACGCACAATACCGAACCAAGGTTTAAAAAAGAAGAGAAGAGGACTAACAGAAGAAAATAGAGACAATAGAAGTCATAAGAACAATAACAGCAACAAGTACAATACACAAGAGGAACAGAGCAAAATAAAGAGCAGGTAGAACAGCAATAGATAGAAGCGAAACACAAAAAAAGAGCAACAGAGCAAAAAGGAAGGTTGAGTAGCAACAAGAACAGAGGAACACCAGCAAATATCGAGCAGAACAACAGGTACAAGAGAAACAAAGACACAACAGAAGTACAAGAACACGAGGACAACGGGACATAACAGGGGATCAACAGAACAAGAAAAGGAACACTAAAAAAGACATTAAACATTCAACAGTAAAGCAACAGAAGTAGGATAAAAACAGGTATTTTTGTTATAATCAACTAGTTCACTTCGATTACATACTTTTTCTTTTATTAGTGTATGAGCTCACTCGTGTCTGTCTGTATTTCATTATATCAAAAAGTTGTAATCGGATGTCAGTTAAGTCTGGTGGATAAGGTGGGCAGTGCGTCAAGGAAGAGTTGAGTATGTATTGAGGTGGATCTGGTCCCTGATACAGAGATAAATCATAAGTTGTATTGGGTTCGGCGGAGGTAGGCTATGGGCTAGCTGTGATTGTGTAACAGGGCAGACTAGGACCCTAGAGTTGATTGACTACGTGAAGGAAAAAAAGTATTCGTCTGGTAGGTGAGAAAATTACAGATGTAATTAATAAATTTTATTAGCACTAGTGGAGGTGTGCGCTCTTTGAGTGCCTTTCTAGTACTCGCTACTACGGTCAATTTGTTTCATCAAAAGGAAATAGGCCACTCCCACATTTTTACATTAAGTCATCGTTGTTATGTGAAATTCATTGAACTTAAGTTATGAGTCAGAAATGAGTCTCTTTTGTTACTATACTACCTTTTACTCTAACTTGGCCTAAAATTGCTGTCCTTCAATTTTGAATGCTGAGTTGTAACAAGAGGTTAACACAAGAATTGGATGCTAGCCACAAAGAAGTGCTATGGCAAGGATGTAGAGTTGTAGCAGTGTCTCATTCTGCCAATCAGCTATACGGGAATTAATCTACAACAGAACGAGAATCCGGCCCAAGAAAAGATGAAAGAATTATAACATTTGTTTTCACAGGCGAGACGAGAATGGAGGGTACAGAATTCCCTCGTTTGTTTTTCCTCCTGCATAAACAAACTTACCATAATTCCCTTCTATTTACATACATACATACATACATACATACATATATATATATATATATATATATAGATATATATATAGTTAGATAGATATATAGATAGATAGATAGATAGATTTGTGTGTGTATTGATGGGAAGATAGGAGACCACAGTATATTTTTCCATAACTTTTATTCTCATGCAGAAGAATATGATCATTATTATCTTTCTTCTTCTCCTCCTCCTCATTCTACTTTTGAGCCGGTCTTATCCTTCACTCCTAGCATTTGTAACCACACACACACACACACACACACACACTAAAGCACTCACACGGTTTATGTACGCAATTGATTAACTTATGGCTAAAAACACGGACTCCAGCCACATTCTTGATTCACCCTCTGTACGCGGTAAACCATGCGAGAGAGAGAGAGAGAGAGAGAGAGAGAGAGAGAGAGAGAGAGAGAG
>JAGKTI010005327.1:0-19421 GCA_018397915.1 Birgus latro | reverse complement strand
TTTTATGTTCTCTCTCTCTCTCTCTCTCTCTCTCTCTCTCTCTCTCTCTCTCTATCCGTGTCTGTCTGTTTGTCTGTACCGTGTTTCAGTTTGTTTACCACCTTACACACAAACCAGCCTCCCGCCAGCGAAATAACCATCTTGCCCTCCTTCAGGTCACAGCCTCCATTGCTACGTGTGTCTGCCCAGCCTTGTGGGGGACCAGACGAGTAAGGACCTGGCCAGTAAGTGGGTGGCTCGCATCTCAAGAACTTGGCCAGGGGTGAGCAAAGAAGACCTGGGACTTTGTGAGAAAATGGACAAGTCAGAGATGTACCTGAAGGGATGTAACCGTGAATACCTTAGGACCGCTTGTATTAAGGTGACGAATGGTAAGACATATGGAAATACTTATAGAGACAGACAGGCTTAAAGACAGATAAATAGACAGATAGAGAGTTGGATAGACAGGTAAACAGACAGACAGACAGATCGATAAATGTAGGGATAGATAGATAAATAGATAGGCATGGTTATCTAAGGACCGCTTGCACTAATGTGACTAATGGCAAAGAGACTTGGAAATGAACTGATTGTTTACCGTCATGACAGCTTTGCAGACGAGAGAGAGACAGAGACAGCGAGATCTGTGAGGTACTTTTGAAACCCGCCATGATGGAGCTTTGAAAGGACCTCGGAGTTATCCCCTCTGAAAGAAGTGATTTATGAGCCTCGTGCACTCGATAGGCACTAATTTAGGTTTTCTTTTTCTTTCCTAGGTGAGTGGGTTGCTCGTACGTGTGATATGAAGCCCGATACGGAGATGTGGGGATGCCGGAAGAAGTCCTACGGAACCACCATTTGCTATAGCATGGACGACCTCTCCAACATGGCCACCACCCTCACCATTAACGCATCTCTTATTATTATGACTCTTTTCGCCCTTTTCGCCTATTATTTTTGAGTGTTTTGTCCTCTTATCTGCCTTATCTCTGTCTTTCCCTCCCTCCCTCTCTCTAGGACGGATCAATCATCTGTTACAACATGGACGAATTCTCCAACACCACCACCTTCTCCACCACTGTCTACACACTTCTGATCATTCTTTTTACTTTTATATTTTTGAGTTTGTATGGTCCTTCCTCTCCTCCCCCCCTCTCTCTCTAAAGCATCCAAGAGCGACAACTTCAGCCTGCAGTCCATTGGTTCGCAATTATCTGAACCATCATAAGAATATTTTTGCCCCTTTTAACCCCCACTTACAGCAATGTTAATCATGGGAAAGATTTTCAGAGATGGTTACGATCGGTTCTCTCATCGGATTTTGATTTCTAGGAAGAGATAGAGAAAGTTTTTGTTCCCCTTTTCACTGTCCTCCTTACAGATAAGGAAAAAATTACTCTTGAAATTTTCCCCACGTAACTGAAGCCTGTTTTTCAAAATTTTACACTCGTCCCCCCAAAAATAAATAAATAAATAAATAAATAAATAAAAAATAAATAATTAGTTACTTTTATTTTCTCGTGTGGCCGTGCAGATTTGATACATAACAGTTGTGTGTAGTATTTCATTTCTTGGTGTGACTTTATTTATTCATTTGTTCATTAGCGTGCCTTACAGATACCTGTGAATTATGCTTGGATTAAGGAAGCTCCCTAACACCCCCTCCTTACCGATTTGTTTCTAGTTACGGCTGGGTGATATCGTTTTATTACGTTATTTATGTAGAGGATGGTGATGTTAGAATGATTTAAGTAATACAGACGAGGACGGCAAGGTGTAATAAACAAAATGAATCGCTTAGGACGAGGTGTTAGGGAGCTTCCTTCACCGTGGGGACCATACTGTACTAATATTTTTAAGAGTATAGTAATGCATTTATTCATTAGTGTGAGCATTAGAGGAGAAAAATGTGTAAATTTATGTATATTTGTGACTGTCACACGTACCTAGCAGTCTGTTATGCTCATTTAGTCTTTAGTGTGAAATTAACAAGTACTGTCGTTATGTTTTTAGTGTGATATCAATAAAGGATGAATTATTGCATTAGTGTGACGTTATTAACTTATTATACAAGCCTGTTACTTTTACTCATTAGTGTGACACCATTACAAAGGCCTAAGTACCGGTATTAGAGTTATATAATTAGGTTACATAGGACTAGTAATTATGGTTACTAGCGTGAGAATCATTATAAAGGCCTAATAAATGTGTAAATTCAAGTGACATCAACACTTAGGTTCATATTTACTTGAAGTATTATTAAATCATTAAAGACACCTAATAATTACATTCATTAGCCATTATAGATAGTGATGTCATTACACAGGCTTAATAACTTATTTTCTGTGACATCTTTAGAACCTTAATGCAGGTCTTTAGTGGCAAAGTTTCTAGAGAAGGGAAAGAAGTTGTATGCGGCCTTCATGGACTTGGAGAAAGTATATGACAGAGTGGATAGACAAGGACTTTGGAAATCATTAAGAATATGCAGAGTAAATAGGAAATTGTTGAATGCCGTGAAGAGTATGTATGAGAGTGCTAAGGATGCAGTACATGTGAATGGTGAAGTGAGTGAATTTTCTGTTTGAATGTTGGATTGAAACAAGGATGTGTCATGTCTCCATGGTTGATCAGTCTGTATATGGATGGGGTTATAAAACAGATACAAGGCAGGAAGTGGATGTTGAAACGTTCCTAATCTGAGAGGGCAGCATCTGAGAACTTTCTGTATTGTTTGCAGATGATATTGTATTGTTAAGTGAAGACGAAGGGGAGCTACAAGGCTTGGTGAATGAGTTTGAGAGAGTGTGTAAAAAATGGAACCTAAAGGTGAATGTAGAGAAGAGTAAAGTTACTGTCTTCGAGAGAAATGAAGCAAGTGAATGTACAGTGAGGTTGGATGAGGAGGAAAAGGAAAAATGTGAGCGCATTTAAGTACTTGGGTAGTGTGATAAGTACGGACGGAATTTTGGAAGGTGAAGTGTCTGTAAAGGTACAACAAGGAAAGGTTGCTGGTTCCATGAATGCAGTGATAAGAAATAGGGAAGTGAGCATGGAAGTAACAAAGTCGCCGCGTGATAGTATTGTGATCTAACGTATGGAAGTGAAGCTTGGACCTTGTTGGAGGGACACACACAAGTCAAGAGTGAGAGCAGTGGAAATGAGATATTTGAGAGGAACATATGGAGTTACGTGGAGAGACAGACTGACATATGAGGAAGTGAAGGAACGTTGTGGTGTGGAAGTAGATGTGATAGAATGCGTTAGGATAAAAACACTGAGGTGCTTTGGCCATGTGGAGAGGATAGAGAGCTAGACACTAACGAGGAGAGTGTATGTGAGTGAGGTGGAGGGGGGGAGAGGGAGGAGGAGGTCGAAGATGAGATGGAGGGATGGGGTGGAGAGGTATATGAGAGGGTGTGTGTGAGCTGGGGGATGGGCAACAAAATGGCAGGAGACAGGGACAGATGGAGGTGATTTGTTTGTGGCCACCCCTTAGATAGATAGGTAGAACACGGTCACGAATGAGCTTAATAGGGTTTCTCTGTAATCCTACACTTTTTTGCTGTCGTCACTGATGTTTTTTTTTTAAAGACTGCTAAGCTATTGAGAGAGAGAGAGAGAGAGGGAGAGAGAGATGCAGCCCTACTAGATTCCGTTTTGTGAAGGAGACCGGACGATTACTCTACTAATCTATTGAAAAAAGTGGAAAAATAATATAAACAAACATGAAAATATTCAGATATGGTAATAATTCTTGCTTTAACCTGAAACTTGAATCAATATGAAAATTCACAAACACAGGATTTTAAAGTCATCTGGTATGAATGTCATCTGGTATGAAAATGGTTTCCGTATTTCATTCTTCTATAAAAATTACAGTATATCTGAAAGTTTGCACATTAAAAAAAAACAATAATAATAAATTGGTAGAAAGTTCTTTGCCCGTGACGCCGTGCGCATGCGTCTGCGACCCGGACCCGCCCGCTGTCCACCGAGTTACTTTGTTTGCTGAACGGGTCGTGAGAGTAAAGGTCTGTATTTCATCCTCTTTTTCTCAGTTTATCTTTTAAGTCCTAGGGTGTACTGTTACAATGTTATTGCATTAGAGTATGTGGGATAGTTTGATGTAAGTAGAAGGGTGAGACAATGAGTACTTAACATGAAAATTGTCAGATAATTATGAAGCATCCGGCCGTGAGGCTTATTGGGCTGTGCGCATCATAATCTCATCCATTCTTGTAATCTCACAGTGACTTGCACTTCTCACCTTGTCTCACGTTAACCGCTACATTGGCGAACTAGGGCAGCATAATTAACATTGGTTGTGTATTGATGCATTGATCGATGAAGGAAGGTGGTTGTCAGTGGCATGTCAGTGGTGGTTCTTTATGTAAGGATTGCAAGCTGTTGTGACATTGGGAAACCAGTCACGTGTTGAATGCCTACATGCTGTATTGAAACAAGTGAGTGTTTGGAATTACTGTAGTGATGGTAGAAGGGACTTTAATATGGCATACGGTAAGCCCAGTTATTTAATTTTGTTCTTGCAGTAGATGGTGTGCTTCATTCCAATCTTCATTTGTAACCTTTGGAATGTTAAGTAAATTTGTCTGATTTCCTGTAGTTCCTCACAAGGCAGCATATTGGGATGAAGGAAGAATTTGCTGAGTTATGATTGTCTTTGGATATTTTGTAACTAGGAGAGTTTTGAATATCCTTAAGTGTACTCTACTTACTACATTGTAGTACTGTACGTGTGTGTGTTACTCTTTGAACCTGTTGATATTAAAGCGATAGAAATAATGGTAGAATGGTAAGGTGCGATGTGCAAACTAAATCAGTAAGGTAGAGATGCTTGAGTTGTCTTAGGGAACCCATTGTTTTGCATCCTATCTCCCCCAAGCCAAGATGCTTATCAGTACTTAAGTTTATCACAGGCATGCCAGGCCAGCACGGCAACAGTGCTGGTGGTGGGTCGGTGTAGGGAGGAGCTAGGGCACAGGATCTGGTTTTCTGCTCCATCCATACACAGTTTATTTGGCACTGTCTGGGATTTTTCTGCTCCTTTATATAACTTTTGTTCTTGCCACTCTCTCCAGCACTTGGTGTTGAGTAATTGATACAATACAGTGCATTTGTTCTAACTAGATTAAGATGAGAAATGCATTTTACAATACCTATATTACCAAATGAGGCGGTGACTCGATCGGTAGAGAGGTGGCTTGCAGTCCTAATGGACCCAGGTTCAAATCCTTGCTGGGGCAGGGAACAGTTTAAGGATTTGAGTTTCGTTAAATCAAGCTTTACTGGTCTACCAGAAGACCCACCAACATGTTGTAAAAATACCCCCGCTAATACCAATACACCAGTTTTGTATGAGACAGCCCTATCCTGTATTCAATATGGACGGTGGGTGTTAGTGCCGAAGTGGTGACATGTATGGGTGTGTGGTGTGTGGGAGGACTGATGGGCTTTGATAGCAGGCTGTGAAGCCTATGCCCAGAGTCGGACACATAAAAAAAAAAAAAGTCAAATGAGGGTTTATTTGAATAGTTAGGAGGGTTCATTTCTACCTCATATCTACAGCTTATTGAATTTCTTGCTTTGAGGACAAGCACTTTTATGGCTAAGTGGTTAGCTTTGCCAGCTATGAAGCTGCTGACCTCACAGAATCAGAGCACAGGTTTGAATTCCTAGGAGAGAGCATAGTTGAAATTCTTCATGTCAAGCCACAGGGGTTATAGGCTGGTCACCTACCCTCGAATGTTCAGGACCACAGGACAGTAGTTGGTAACTAATCTTCAGGCCATTAAATGTCAGTGGGGTAATTAGGATGTTGAACTATGGTCTTAGTAACCTTGATTAAGTAGGAAATGTTAGGGAGCTGGATGTATACATTTATGGACCAAATATCAAGTTAAAACTGTATATACAGTTTAAGATTGCATATTAACCCAGTGATTTCAGTAATTTACAGTAAATAGCTCTGTGGCCTTAAAGTTTAAAGTACTACACTAGCTGTGTATGTATGGTAATTGCAGCTGGTATGGAAGAAACAGTTGTTATTGATAAGAGACTCGGATCACTTCCCCAGAGTATTTCAAGGCCCAGATTGTTTCCTGATTCACACTTGCAACCTGCATGGAAGTACTGTATTGTACCATTTTGAGGTTTGCTGCGTTATGCTTAAACCAATTAGTTGAAAGCCAGATACTCACATTATGCTTTCCACATCCCAGCAGCAACAAACAACCACCATGGCTGATAAGGATGCTTACATTGCTGCTCTGGAGAAGAAGCTGGCTGAGTTGTCCGGCATCGAGGTGGACCAGATCAAGAAGAATCAGGTGAGTGGTTATTGTGGCTGCTGTTGTTGCTAATTGTCATATTCATATAGTTAAGAAATTCACTGATTGACTTGAGTGGTATAATTTGTTTTCCATGATTGTCATTCTGTAGTAAGTTGGTGTACTGAAGTAATGGAAAACTAGGAACATTTGCATTGGATGATAAAGATACTGTATGTGGACTCGAGATACCAGTGGTTTGAGTGGTGAGAGTGGCCCATTTATTTGCCCCCCCTCCCCTCTTCCCCCCTCTTCCCCCCCCCCAATGTAGGTATATTGTGAGTTTGTGGAATACCATCACAGACATTCCATGGTTGGATGGTCTAGTGATTCTGGCACTCCATCCAGGTGTGGCCCATCAGGCTCTGACACTCCAGATAAGGCAGTAAAGGATGATGGGTGGTTACCAACTGATTTATGAAGAAAATTAAGGAGGCCTTTTTCCTGAAGTTGGGTGACTGACTAGTGATGGCATGTACAAGCGGTCCTCGTAAATCCTGGATGTTTTTCATTATATTAAATTTGCAAACAGTTGGCAATAATTGGGGTGATACAGGCAAATCAGCTTTGTAGGTAGCAGTGGAACTTAAGTCTGCAGTCTTTCAGTGATTTGTTTTGGTCTTTCAGAAAATAACGAAAATAACTGGCACTTACTAGGACATTGTAACATCACATGTAAAGCTGATGAGGACAGTATACTAATCATAAAATCCACAGCTGGCCAGTGCTGCAGATGAGGCACGCGCCATCTCAGAAATGGCGGCATACGTTGCAGGCATCCAGGTTCAGCAGGCAGGCGTGGCCCAGGCTGGTGCAGTCAACCCGCAGATTGCCACTATTTACTCACACATCACTGCTGAGCTAGGTAAGTCAGATGCTTGTGTGGAGTAATAACTGCAATTTGCCAACTATACTCAGTTCACATCCAAACTACACAAAATTGCCATTACCCCATTGTAAGTGCTAAACAAACATCAACTAGAAAGTGGTCCTAGTCTCCACTCTACATTCGAAAGCTAATGGGTTCAGAATCTGGTGGTTGTATGTAAAGGACATCTGTGAAGAAAAAAAGTTCTGCCGGTTAGGCTTTGAAGTTAGCCAGTGTTCGTGGGGGAATGGTCAGTGAATGAATGATCTATTTCTCTGGGCATACTGTTGATAGCTTTCCCCCTTTCATACTGTCTCATCAGGACGCTACCTCACCCCATAATTTAGGCGGGGAGAAAAAGATGATTTTCCCGAATTTCATTGTCTTGTAATTGCTTACATTATCATAGTTCTCAAAAAGCTTCTGTTCAATAATTTTTTTTTGCAGGTGAGGCACGAGGCTCCCATGCTCTCCCCCCTCTCAAGTACGATTATGGCGGTCTGGAGCCACACATTTCAGCCATGATTATGCAGATCCACCACACCAAGCACCACCAGGCATACATCAACAACCTCATTGCTGCCACTGACAAGGTACACATTTACTTTTTTATTATCATTATTATTTTGTAACTGAGAAGCTACACATGGAATCCTTCCTTAACCCGCCGAGTCCCACCAACGTACGATGCACGTCGCTGCTTTTTGCCGTGGACAGACCCAACGACGTGCATTGTACGTCACTCAATTGCAAGGCCCATTGTGTGCACATTTTTCATCATTCGCGGGTGATTTTTGGTGGGCATATGTGGGAGACCCTCCTCTACCTGCTGTCAAGTGGGGATACTGCCTGGCCCCACCTAATCCCCCCTTCCCCCCCTCCCCCCCACACTGGGCAATTCACCTGTTAGCAGTAACCTGGCCAGTAAAGGTATGTTGCCCCACAGTCTCTTCAATGACGAAATTCACAGTGAAAGTGATTCTTGAGGTGGAGGACAAAGAAACAAAGAAGCTAGAGGTAGAAACAAACAAGTGATGAGGTGGTAATGTCATAAAGGAAGGTGCCATATGCTGGGGTTTTGGGTGAGTGAACAATGCTTATAAATGCCTATATTATTGTGTGAAAACCAATATAGACTTGTACTACACATAAATTCGTACCAAATAAATGAAATAAATATGTAATTTAAAGTGGCTTGAATTAGTTAACCCTTCCATAGTTCATTTTCTTTAGCCAGGTACCCTGAAAAAGAAGGAACGCGTAAGGTTAAGTGACACCTGTATCAACATTTCTAACCCCAGTATCGCGATTTCCCTATGAATTTTTGATGTTTCTCACCAAAATCGAAGGTTTCAGCCAAAAAACAAAAAGTAAAAATTCGGTCGAGATCTGGGGGTAGGCTGGGTAAAAAAACGGTTGGGACTGGACGGGTTAATAGATGAAGCCAAGATTCCATGTGCTTGAATGGTGAGGGAATAGGAGTGTGGCCCATTCAGTTGAGTAAACTTTTAAATTCTCCAGAGCCACTCCCTCTAAAGTGAGAGAGGTCTGGATGATGACTGTATTGGTATTTTATTTTTCACTTTTTTGGGGGATTTTAGCTCGTGAATGTAGAATCACATGAACTGCCTGCCTCTTGGTTTTAGAAGGATACAGGTCATTTTACTTAATACACCAGATTCTGTTAACAGTCTTGGCTTTCCCTCACAGAATGCTTACAGAAGTAAACATGAAAAAATGACAAAACTGGCAGTCATCTAAGAGTAAAAATAATTTTCTCTAATAGTGCTGGTATTGTAAATTGGGACCTGTCAATTTTCATCATTATTTTAAAAAATTTTAAGGCAATAATTTAATTTGAATAGTTTCAGGGTGTTTTACTTTGGGCTTCGTGTAAAAACGAACATCAGAGAAGGGCAGCATGTAGTAAGGATTCACACTATATCTTTGTACGATCAACAGCTGGTGCAGGCCGAAGCAGCCAACGATGTAGCAGCCATGAATGCTCTTCTTCCAGCTATCAAATTCAACGGTGGAGGTCACCTGAACCACACGATTTTCTGGACCAATATGTCTCCTAATAGCGGTGGAGAGCCATCAGGACCTCTTGCAGATGCCATCAACAAGGACTTTGGCTCATTCCAGGCTTTCAAGGTTAGTGGTACTGCCAGACTTAACCCATTTAGAATGAGAAATCAGTCCTAAGCTGAAGGATTGAATGATTAAAAAAGAAACCAGTCCTAACCTTTCATTTTAGGATTGGGAGATTAAAACAGGAATTGTTGTTTTGGGCATTGTTTCAGATCAGAGTAGTTGTGAAGATTAGTATGCATTCATGAAAGATATTTCATTTTAGTGTTTTATTTTTAGTTGACAACTGGAAAAAGTGGTTAAAGCTACAGTACAGTTGTTTAGCATTGTAGAGTATTTGTTAAAGTTTATGCTTCATGTTTCAGGACAAGTTTTCAGCAGCCAGTGTTGGAGTGAAGGGATCTGGGTGGGGTTGGCTGGGCTATTGTCCCAAGAGTGGCAAGCTGGCTGTGGCCACCTGCCAGAATCAGGACCCCCTCCAGGTCACACATGGTAATGGAACTAAATTGTGTTCATAATATAAGTACTGTAGTACGATAAGAGTAAAATGTGGTTAAATAATTACATAATCACTCAGGCAGAAAATTCAGCCACAAGTAGTCAAAGTCCAAGTGAAGTATTTAACCAGTTTTGGTACTTGAATACTCTCCAGTTTCCTAAAAACCATTGGTTGCATCATAGCTAGTCATAATATGAAATTTCTTGTGAGGAAGCATGGTATGATGTGAATTGATTTGTCTGATATAATCCACTTAGAATTTTGCTCATCCTATGCATGTCTTGGTGACTTAAGATGAGCAGAAGAGGGGGACTGAACATACCCCCCCCTCCCCAAAGAGACCATAGAATCTTGCTTTAGATCTTCCCATGGAAAACAGGTTGAGAATACTGTGTATACTGTACACTGTGGATATTGCTATGTAATCCAGGCTGTGCAGTGAAACTTAAGTTTAGGAGATGATTGAAAGAGTTGGTAACGTATGTTTTAACACTGCATATAATGATCACTGGTAAAGTTACTTGCTAATGTAGCCTCCTTATTCAAGAACAAGTTCATTGAACAGAAAAAGCACTTATTTAATTATTTCTTAACTAAATATTTTGTAATTGGGTATACACATTCCTCAACAGAGTGACTTGTTAGCTTCAGTTATTGTTTCTTGATTTGTGATTAACAAAGTCTGATTTGGAGAATTGTATTCACTTGCATTTTTCCATATATTTCCTCTGAAAGTCTTGGCTTTTTCTTTGCAGTGAAGAAATTGTATTTTAGTTTCGTATTGTACTAGGCTTTGTTAGTGACTGTGATGCTTTATTATTCCAACAGGCCTTGTTCCTCTGCTTGGCTTGGATGTTTGGGAGCATGCTTATTACCTTCAGTACAAAAACCTTCGTGCAGACTACGTCAAGGCCTTTTTCAATGTCATCAACTGGAGCAACGTCTCAGAGCGCTTCGCCAATGCTCGCAAGGCAGCTGGCCATTGACTAGCTAATCCACACCCTGGCCAGCTTTCCTCTCTGCATCAGGACTCCAATACAGTGCCCTCACATTTATAGAGCATTTATTCTTTTGTTTGAACTCCTATAATCAAAAGCTTAGTGAAGTCAAATGTATTTCTCACTTTCACTTTTTGTTCCCATGACTCTCTTACTGTGATATTTACCACCTCCAATCTTAAGAGTACACTTCTTTCCACCTACCACTAAGACTTGTCTGGCAACTGAGTCTTCCTGTGTGCTATAAACACAGTTGTACTGTAGGTGTTCTGGTGATTGGGCAGAGAAGTTTTACTTTGGAGGCTGTGCTCAGTGCTCAGTTTTGAAATGTTTGTTCTTGTCTGGTACAGTATTCATCATTATGTATTAAGGATACCTATAGTTTGTTTAGCTTTGATTAATGCTTTGGGTTAATTTGTTAAACCCTAGTCTTTCACAACCTCATAGTCTGAAAGCCATAAACCAAAAATAGTTATAGCCTGGATGTGGTCCAGTCTTGCTGTTGCATCTGTATGTATCGAACTGAAATTGAGTTGTTAGCTTCGTAAAGTTGTGGGTCTGCATTGTAAAGCCATGGAAGAACAAAAGCCATGGTGATATGTTCCATGAAAAGAAATTAGTGTTCACTGGTGCACTGTAATGTTCTTTGGTTCCATTAAAGAATAGTTTTCCAATAAATTTATTCTTAATCCTTAAAATGTATTGGTAATAATTTTGCATATAATTGCAGGAAAATGACACCTGAAGAAGGTATCAGAACTGGTAATTTGTGGTGGTACAGGAGGAAGACTGTTATGAGATCAGGTTTTATAAAGTTTGGATTGTTGATATATTCTTTACTCTTCCTTCTGGCTATGGGTGACTTTACACTCCATCCTCTTTCTTTCATTCTTTCCTCTTCCTTCTGCCTACAGGTGACTTTACACATCCTCTTCTGTCGTTCATTCTTTCCTCTTCCTTCTGTCTATGGGTGACTTTACACTCCCTCTTCTGTCTTTCATTCTTTCCTCTTCCTCCTACCTACTGGTGACTTTACACTCCCTCTTCTGTTTCTTTCATTCTTTCCTCAACCCAGATGGTTTCCTGTTCACCAGGAAACTACTATGCTGGGCGGTAACTATATAACCAAATTATGGCACTTGGTGGGTTAGTGGGTAATTAAGGTGCTTCAATCAGTTTGAGCCTATATTGGTTTATATCCAAGGGGTAGTTGGGGTTTATTGTTCACGTAATGCCACTCGGGGATGAGTGAGGCTGGTCACTCTCAAATGTCTGGACCAACTTGCCTAGCCCTGGGCTCCTAAGCTCCTCATGGGGCAACATAGGATTGGGTAATGGATGGACGGATATACTGTGTATATATGTATATATATATAAGGACAGCAGCTTCAGGACTTGAAAGTAGGTATTGCATATGGAGAAGGATGAGTGTGGCAATAATAGGGGTGTTTGTCTATAGGGGGAAAATATGTTATTTGGAGACTGGAGCAAGGGGCTTTTAAGAGTGGGGGTTTGTAAACCAGAAATTCAAAGATGTTTAAAAATTGGAGAAGGGGAAAGAAATTGTTGCCTTTATAGATGTGGGTGGAGCTGAGAATACAGTAGCTATATGAGAGTGCAAGGGCAGTAATGTGTAGTTAATGAACAGCTAGTATTTGAACACTGGAAAAGGAATGTGTCACCATGGTTGTTCAATCTTTATATGGATAGTGTTGTAAGTCACTGGATGGAGTGCAAGCAAGAGTAGGGTGTCCTGCTGTTTTCCAATGACACTGTTAACTGATGTTTCCTTTGGAAAGTGTAAGAAACAATTTGAAATTTGTAGCAAAGAGTAAAGTTGTGGTTTTTGAAAGGAATGAAAGAGTGCTTAGTTCACTTAATGGTCAGGAAATTGAGTGCCTTATAGTACATGTATATGAGTTTACTAAGTGAGGATGTGACTTTACAGAATGAAGTGAGAGTGCAACAGGGAAGGACAGATGTTGGTACAGGAGGGTTGCACAAAGAGGAAAGAGGTGAGCATGAAATAGGTTGCACAAAGAGGAAAGAGATGAGCATGAAATAAATCCCATGAACAATAATTCTGTGATCCTCATTTCAGTGTATGGAAGTGAAACATTGATGGAAGGACAGAATTTAAAGTGTTAGTGGAGTGGGAATTGGTTATCTGAGAGGAGCAAGT
Source organism: Birgus latro (assembly GCA_018397915.1). Classification (NCBI taxonomy): domain Eukaryota; kingdom Metazoa; phylum Arthropoda; class Malacostraca; order Decapoda; family Coenobitidae; genus Birgus; species Birgus latro. The sequence continues at coordinate 6,451 of JAGKTI010005327.1, read as the reverse complement.
GGAGTTAAGTGAAGAGACAGACAAATACAGAAGTTGAGGAATGTCGTGGTGGTGATGTGGATGTGCTGGAAAGTATTAGAGCACCCCTAGATGACTTGGCAGTATGAAAAGAATGGAGCATAAGAGGCTGACTAGGAGATATATACAAGCAAAGCAGAAGGAGAGGGGGAGATAGAGGATAAAGCAGAGAAGTTAATGAATAAGGGTGGTGTGAGTCAGAGGAGTAGCAGCTTGAAGGCGGAGGATAAGATATGAAAGTGATTTGTAAATGGCCACTTCTCTGAAATGAAGGCATCCAGCATTACAAAGAGTAAAGTGTTTTTAGGGCACTGACGGACAATACTGGTGGTAAATGTGTAATGGGATTCGATCGGAGAAAAAGGGCAAAAGGATGATGACTGACATGTAAATGAATTTATAAGATGTATTACAAACAGGAGTGAGAGGTAGTAACAGAGAGGTACTGAAGTACAGCATTGCGTGTGTAATAGCCCAAGGTGCTGACATCTCACCAGGGCAAAAGGATGTTCAGGCTTTGTGCTGTAATAAGAACCAGTGGTGAAAAGGCTGACGTTCTTAAGGTCTTGAATGTATAAAGTTAAAAGTTAATTTTCCTGTGGGACTCAGGGCATTATTGATAAAAGTAAAAAAAAAAAACCTTTAGACGTTTTGTTAGCAGCTGTTTATACTTGTCTGCTTTTAATTCTGGATTCAACGCTCCTTATAATGCTTGACGGAAAATGAATGAATAACCCTGGCGAGTTGGTAAGCTGCCGAACTCTTCCCCTCTATAACGTGATGTGTCGCCGAACTTGTTACTTGTCAGTTGATGTTTGTTGTTGGGATCCGTAAATTATTTAGTGGCAGTTTTTGAAGGCTGAATACTCAAAATGACGGTGAAAACAACGGAGGGTGGGAAGAGAGAGAATTCAAGGGGTTACAGCGAGGGAAAGAGGTCAGATGGCAGGCAGAATGTGAAGAGCAAGAAAGAGAAAACCAGTGCACCTCCAACCAAGGTAAGGAAGCCAGTCTAATGTTTCTATTTTTGCCATTTTAATGATTATTGATGTACATAATGCCCCCAGATTAAGTGGCCAAGCAGTTCTTACAAGTAACAACCCTGTTTCGTTATCACAGAAATGATAGTTATTGCGGTAAAATATCTGCTTCATGATTTAAATGGTGCAATCTTGGTAGGGTATGTATTAGACACGTACCACATATCTTTGCCAGATGATTAAAGTTATTTACTACATGGTGCCTGCTGAAAATAAAGTTAGGTAACTTTGAAAAGAAAGTAAAAACAAAAAAAGCAGCCAGTGATGTTGGGTAGTGCCAGGTAACATTATTTGTCAAACTTAAAGGTAGATTCCACTACTTAAGGAGAAGCACGAACATTTGTGTTTATCAGCGAATTATTATGACAGTCCTGTCATGGATATCTCCATTTTTTAACAAATGATTTGTAAATAACTCACTGAAGGATGACAGTTTTACACTTAATTTTGCTTGCTGATGATGATAATGATTGAATAATCCAAGGGGTGGTTGGGGTTTATTGCTCACATAATGCCACTCAGGGATGAGTGATGCTGGTCATTTTCATCTTAAATGCCAGGACCAACTTGCCTAGCCCTGGGCTTCTACGCTCCTCATGGGGCAACGTAGGATTGGATGATGGATGGATGGATGAATAATAATAATAATAATACAGTAATAGTAATAACAATAATAATAATAATAGTCTAACCTAATCAGATCTTACCTGTTTGGGTAAAAAGGCAAAAGTGGCATCCATCTTATGTGACTGGAGTGTAAATGAATGCAGATATTCCAAGGGAAGTAAAGTTAACTTGTTGGGGGAGTTTGTAGAAGAAAAAGTTGAGATTTTATTGGACAAATAAATTACAGAGAATGAAAACTACAAAATCCGTGAATATCTACCTGTCTATTGCCAGACACCTCAATCCTGTACGGGGTGGCCACAAACAAATCACCCCCATCTCGCTCTGTTCCCCGCCATTTCACTGCCCTGCTCCCAGCTCACACCCCCCTCTCTCATATACCTCTCCACTCCATCCCTCCATCTCATCCTTGGCCTCCCCCTCCCTCTCCCCCCCTCCACCTCACTCACATACACTCTCCTCATCAGTTTCTCACCCTCCATCCTGTCCATATGGCCAAATCACCTTAATGTTTTTCTCCTTACACTTCCTATCACTCCACATCCACACCACAATGGTCCTTCACTTCCTCATTTGTCAGTCTGTCTCTCCATGTGACTCCACATGCTCCTCTCAAAAAACTCATCCATAAATATAGAATACTGTCATAAAATTATCTGAATATCCACCTGATGACTGGAGTACTTTCCTGATTTTTTCTTTGTATTTATAAATAAAACTTCCTGTTATTATTCCCATTTAATTTATATATTGATTTGCTTATTCTAATGCATTTTTATGATGAACTCCTAAACCTTTCATGGGAGTCTAGTGGCAGTTAGACTAAGCTAATCTTAGTTGATTAGGTTAAGGCATGCCCAGATTATATCAGATAAAGCCTTGGTTAGATTAAGTTAGGTTAGGAAGGGTTCAGATGGGTTTCAGTAAGCCTCCACCACTAGAAACCTTGATCACCCCCACCCCCTTTACTTCACCTATAGACACTACACACTAAACCACCATTGCTTTCACGTGGCTCAACTATGTCAGGGTACTTCTAACACTTTTCATACAGTGTTTATCTGTTTTAGGCATTGTGATCATTTCATAACACTTTTCATGCATTTTTAGCTATTACAGACAGTTGTGCATCTCCTAACACATGTCATACATTACCGGTATTTATCTATTACTTTCTAATACAGGTGGTGGTGCGTCGTCTGCCCCCCACCATGACTGAGGAAGAGTTTCTGGAGGCCATCAGTCCTCTGCCTGAGCATGACTACTTCACCTTCTGCCCAGCTGACAACTCCCTTGGGCCATATGCATTCACCCGAGCCTACATCAACTTCAAGAACGCTGATGATATCCTCACCTTTAGGGACAAATTTGATGGATATGTGCTGGTGGACCAGAAAGGTGAGTTAAGCCCTGATTGATGTCCTGTGTAGCATACTTTTGTTGCTGGTGCTGGGGAGGGATGCCTTTTTGTGGTGGCACTGATGTAACTGAGGGACCAAACTGCTTGGTTACTCGTATCATACTTCCTTCGACTGTTTCCCTGTCCCCCAGAAGAAGGATGGTGGACTCCAGGAAAAAGGCATTTTCGCCCTGAAACCCACTGAGTTCATGTTTTAGGTTAGCCTTGAGTAACACCTATGACTACTACTATTCCTTGTTGCTGCCAGATGATTTTATTTATTCTGAGCTGTGTTCACACCATATGCTTGCTGATGAGGGCTGGAATTCTGCAGCACTGTAATGTATAGAAGTTCTCACCTGCACCTGGCAGCATCCAGTGGGGCCACTTGTTTTGAGTTACAATGATGCAAAATTCACACCCACTCCTGCAGCATTTAATGTTGATGCAACCCTAGGAAAGATGTAATGTTTTGAGTGAGTTATTAAGACTATATCTTACCATCCATTTAAAAAACCCTGTCCCATCCAATATGAAATTATCAGTAGATGGCAAAAATAAAAATTAAAAAGACTCTCAGGCTCAGTGAGTTCAAATGGCAAGGATTATACAGGAAGCCTCTTTAAACTTGTGTTTAAATGGAAAGGATTGTACAAGAAGCCTATTCATACCTAGTAAATGTCAGTTGTGCTAAAGAAGGATACTTTCATGCTGTGGTACTGATATAATATGATGTTAGGGCTACCTGGTTGTACAAACATCCATCAACTCACTCCCTCTCCCCCCAGCAGAGAAGGATGGAGTGTCAGAGAAGGGCAGCTTCAACCTGCAGTCCACCAGGTTCACATTTCAGATGAACCTGGGACTACAACTGCTACATCTATTAAGTTGGTTTTGTATGAAAAGCTGTGGTTAGATGAACATGATACATTATTTAAGCTATCACTGGTAGTTCATTATTTTTCCTTGTGGTTTGGATGACAAGTAATTTAATCTGATCTGCAGGCAATGAATACCCGGCGATGGTTGAGTTTGCGCCATTCCAGAAGATTCCAAAGCGTGTGGGTGGGAGGAAACGTGATGGGCGATGTGGGACAATTGAACAGGATGCAGACTATAAGACATTTCTCGAGTCACTGGCCAACCCTGAACCTGTTTCTCTCACACCCCTTGAGGCGGTCTTGGAGGAAATACAGGAACAGGACCGACTGTTGAAAGGTTGGTCCAGTTTATTTGTAGTGGTGTGTGATTGAGAGCATTCTTGTATTAACACTGATTGAGAGCCTGTTTTATTCATACTGGAGTCAGTTTGTTTTCACCTGACAGAACTGGACCACTTTCACAACTTGAATATTAAGGCAAGGTTTTATTTGCATGTACAATACAGTAGCCAATCCTTGTTTAACTTGCTTTCTGTTAAAATGTTTTTCAAAATATACCTTGTACAAAAGCCCAATGGAATTTGTTTTTCAGCCAACAATGGGTTCATAAAAGTGAAGACGCCATTGCTGGAATACATAGAACATAAGAAGGCAGAGAAACTGAGGAGCAAGGAGGAGAAACGGGAAGAGAGGCGGCGCAAGGAGTTTGAGAGGAAGAAGGCAAGGGAGGAGGAGAAGAGGAAGAAGAAGGAGGTTAAGGAGCAACACCGCGATAACACCAAGAGGAAAGAGGACCACAAAGAGGATGGCTCAGTTAAGGTGAGGACCCAGAGTTTATGGTAAAGTACTCTGAAATGCCACACTACCTCTGTCTACTTCATGTTGATATATTTTTTGTAGTTTATTGTCACTGCTGCCAGATTATTTAATTTACCTTAGGAAAAGCCTTGACTGCTCAAGGAATCATTACTCTCTAATCCTTCCAGCTTGAAAAGTGCCTTCTAAACTGGTTGAAATGGTGTATACATTAGAATAATAAAATATACAGGATTACCCATGGTTTGAAAGGATTAAATATAGGCACTGAGCTGTGGAAGCAAAGCCTTAGGCTTCTTCACCTCATAGGGTTAATACTGGACAAGCCTTTTTTTTTTTTTTTTTTTTCTAGATGGTAAAAGACTGACTCAACTTACTGTTTTTTATTTCATGTATATTGAAATGATAGTGGTTTTTACACCTGGTACTCTTGTGAATTAAAGTGCTCCAACTGGATGTGAGACATGACTTTATTCCCATGAAGGATGACTGGGGTTTATTACTCATATAATGACATGCAGGGTTGAGTGACTAGTCACACACTGAACTGTTTGTGTTTGGACTAAGTAGCTTAGCCCCGGCCCCATACACTCCTAATGGGGTGGTAAAAGATTGGATGATAGATAGATAGATTTACTTTACATAAGCTTTCCTTTCAAGGAACCCACTCATCTTCACTACAGTTGCAGGTGTTGCGTCCAGAGAGAGTGAAGGAAGACTACAGCAACGAGTCCAAACCCTCACGGAGGGAGCGTGAGCGAGAACGAGTCGAAAAGGAGCGACTGAGGAGGACGGAGGAAGATCGGCAGCGACGGGAACGGGACAAAGGACGCCCCACTAGGAGGGAAAAGGAACGAGAAAGAGAGGAGAGGTGAGTGTTGGAGCAGACACAATGTTGATTTGTGATCAACAGGTTGTACAGTAAGCCATGGTGCTGAAGTGGAGTGTCTTCATATTGTGGCACCATTGTAACTGGGCAGCTCGTTCTGCTGTTCTCTTTCATTGTCCTCGATGTCTCCAATAAAGAGGATAGTGGACTGCTAGAGAAGGGCAGTTTCAGCTTGCAAACCACAGGTTTCATATTCAGATGAGCCTGGGACCACAACAACAGCAACTACCATCTCTAGATGATTTTTTTCTTACAAACAATGAAGTCATTGTGCGTAGTGAGGCTGAATGGTCAAAAAGTGAACATGAGTGCCTGTATTTGTAGGTAGTGTGATGAGTAAGAGTGGGAGTTCAGAGGACGAAGTGCAAGAAAGGGCACAGCGGGAACAGAGGGTTGCAGGTACACTGAGGATGGTGACAAGGAATAGGGAGATGAGCATGGAAGTTAAGAAGTCATTGCATGTAAGTATTTAATCTCCACATTTATGAATGGAAGTGAAACTTGAACTTTTGTTGGAAGTACAGCCAAGAAGAGGAGTGAAAATGAATGATCTGAGAGGAGCATGTAGAGTTATGTGAGGAAGTTGTATTGATCTGGATGGGCTGGGAGACACAAGAGGGCTGCATTGTGTTGTTCTGTAGATATTATAGCTACTTTTTATACTGTATGTGTATATATATTTCAGGGCAAGGAAACATGAAGAGAGGATGAGAGCTAAAGAGGAAGAGAGAGGAAAGCATCGAGAGGAGGAGAGAGGAAAGCATCGAGAGGAGGAGAGAGG
>JAGKTI010005326.1:19936-45643 GCA_018397915.1 Birgus latro | reverse complement strand
CATTCCGTAAGTGCGAATGTCTTTTTATTACATCAGAGTTCGTGGCTGCGTAAGTGTGAAATATCTTGAGGACTGACGTTAATTTGTCTCATTGTGTGGAAAGGGAAATACGAGTGCAATAAAAAAAAAACAGCCGAAAAATAGCTGTTACGATATCTTGCGTATTCCCTAGAATAAGGCCTTCTTTTTCAGCACCTTATCATGGAAACGTCCTTAAAGCCCCCCAAAGTTTACAAACACATACTTTTTCTCAAAATGTTTACAGAAAGGGTTCAAGGTCCTTCTAGTCTGCTGTGCACACATTTTTCTCAATATCCTGTTTAGTGCGATGACCTGCTACGTGCTTTGCAAGACTAGATAAATGAGAGCAACGCAACCTTGTCATGGTGTTGTGAGAAGAAAACATCATTGAGATAAACCTTAACTACTTTCAGACTGTTAATCCTATGGCGCTCATTTTCACAAGGTAGACTTTCACGGCCCATCCCCGCTTCACCTCAATTTCACCTCATCCCATCTATTTCTCTGTCCTCCACACCCATTTCTTTGAACCCTTAACACGAAATTTTTTGGAGGAAATTTCAATATAAAATTTATTTCCCCTCAAAATTTCACCCTACAACACCCATTATCACGAGGTATACTTTCCTGTAGCGACCCCAATGCTATATTTCCATTCCATCCCACCCATTCCTTTACTCACCACGCATATTTCTTTATTCCCCCCCCTGACGGTTTTATGGTGTGAAGTAGGTCACACGGTCGACTAAACGCTGTTGTTTTAGTTTATTACCCTTCCTCGCCCCGGAGGGGCTCGGGGACGAGTATTGTTTTTACTCATTTAGTCTATTTGTTTGTTTGTTTATTTGTCTGTCTGTCTGTCTGTCTATTAACAACTTCACGCGAAAACTACTGGTGCGATTTTGACTAACATTACAGGGATGATGGGCTATGACCTTCTGATCACCTGAATAAATTTTGGGCTAAATTGGGCCAAGGCCCATGCTGTAGGCCCAAAAAATGTCTATCTATCTATCTACTGCCAGACGCCTCAATCCCGAACGGGGTGGCCACAAACAAATCGCCTCCATGTCACTCTGTCCCCTGCCATTTCACTACCACGCTCCCAACTCACACCCCTCTCTCTCATATACCTCTCCACTCCATCCCTCCATCTCATCCTCGGCCTCCCCCTCCCTCTCGCCCCCTCCACCTCACTCACATACACTCTCCTCGTCAATCTTTCACTCTCCATCCTCTCCACATGCCCAAACCACCTTAGCGTGTTTCTCCTAACGCTTCCCATCACGTCCTCAACCACACCACAACGCTCCTTCACTTCCTCATTTGTTAGTCTGTCTCTCCATGTGACTCCACATGCTTCTCTCAAATAACTCATTTCCACTGCTCTCACTCTTGACTTCTGTCCTTCCAGCAGGGTCCAAGCTTCACTTCCATATGTCAGAGTTGGTATCACAATATTGTCATGTAACAACTTTTTCACTTCCATGCTCATCTCCCTGTTTCTTATCACTGCTTTCAACGAACCAGCAACCTTCCTTCCCTGCTGTACCCTTTCGAGCACTTCACCCTCCAGACTACCATCCTTACTCATCACACTGCCCAAGTACTTAAATTCACTCACATTCTCCATTTCCTTCCCATCCAATCTCACTGTACACTCACTGGCTTCACTTCTCTCGAAGACCATCACTTTACTCTTCCCCACATTCACCTTTAGATTCCGTTTCTTACACATTCTCCCAAACTCATCTACCAAGCCTTACAGCTCCCCTTCGTCTTCACTCAACAACACAGTATCATCTGCAAACAACAGTACAGGGAGTTTCCAAACACTGCCCTCTCTCACTAGGGCCGCTCCAACATCCACTGCCCGACCTTGTATCTCTTTTATAATCCCATCCATATAAAGACTGAACAACCATGGAGACATGACACATCCTTGTTTCAATCCAACCTTCAATTGGAAAGATTCACTCAGTTTGCCATCCACACGCACTGCAGCCTTAGCACCCTCATACATACTCTTCACTGCCTTCAACTACTTCCCATCCACTCCATATATTCTTAATACCTTCCACAAACCTTGTCTATCCACCCTGTCATATGCTTTCTCCAGATCCATGAAGGCTGCATACAACTTCTTGCCCTTCTCTAGAAACTTTTCCACTAAGGATGTAAGAATGAATATCTGGTCTACACAACCTCTTCCCTTCCTAAAACCTCCTTGTTCTTCTCCAGCTAATTCCTCAGTAATTTCCCTAACTCTGTCAATAAGTAAAAATCGTTTTTTCGCCATAACTCATTTCAAATTCGTCATATCGACATGAAACCAAAACCTAAAGGTACATCTTTCAAATCTGCATCCTATAACATGCCTCATTACATCAGGGGGGCCACCCCCCAGTTCGCGGTAGCGGGGTCAGTGTCAGGTGGGTCGGGCCTAAAATATCATATGGGCTTAAGTCGTCAATTTTCACCCGATTTACTCCAAATTTCATATGTGACCATCTTTGACTAGATATCATGGTGTGTGTGTATACGCCAGCACTAAAATGGCTGCCGGGGACGGGTTTGTTGTGCGTTGGCACCGCTTCTTGTTGTTCTTAGATCCAGACAGTATTATTCAGCTCCATTACTAAAAAAAAAAAAATCCTTCCATCCTGCCAAGTATCCTGAATCTCATCGCCCACACGTAAATAGCATCCTCTCTCTCGTAGCGTCCTCTTAGGTAATAGGGTTTCTTAGAGTTATTTGTGCTTCAGCCACCCGTGATGAATCCGAGTATTAGACATTAAGAGTAGACAGATATTTAATTATTCCCACCATTAATCCCTTCATAGCGATCAAAACATTTTTACTGAATTCATGCCACCTTCAGATGAATTATTCAACAACTCAAAAAGAATTTCTGTAGCGAGAGAGTTAAAATCAGTCTCCATCATCTCCTCGAGTATGATAATGACATTTCTGTTTAGTTGGTGCCATCCACACTTTTTTTTTCTTTTAGGTAAGGAAGACCCTCTTAGGATGAAAAGGTTAATGAAACCTTTTCAGTCTTTTCAGTTCGTTGATTCTTTTAATTTGTTTGGTCATTTTCAGATTTTCTTTTCCATCTTCAGATTTTCTTTTTTTTTTTCTTTTGTTAGGTGAGATCCTTATCAACCAGTGGGTTTGGATACAGACATTATTAATTCCTACCCTGATACGGTGCTCTCCTAACCTGAATAAAAACAACACAGTAAAAGCGAAAGTAAAGTAATAATGAAGTTTTCTGATGATAAGGTGATCGCATTACTGATACTGGTGACCCCCATGTAATGCACAGATACACAGTTACGCTTGCTACTAACCTCTTCATTCCCATGGCTCATTTCTGTAGGTTAATCTTGTTAGTTCCAGCCAATTCAGTCTTGTTATTTCCTTCCGATTTCATTTAACTCAACACAGACTTATCATCAGGGGGTTAATGAAGGCTATATCTAACACCTCCAGTTTGAAAAGTCTCTCTTAAACTGTAAAAAGCCGTCTGTAGACAAAAACAAAATACAAAATACGTCATCGGATTGAAAGAGTTGGCATCAAGCCAATGAGACCACTCATATGCTGAAATGAAATTGCTTGGCAGAAACAACCCTAATAAAAGAAAGATTTCTCACATTCCTAAAGGAGTAAAGGTCATTGTATGGCTTACCGTGATAGTAGTAGTATTTGTAGTAGTAGTAGTAGTAGTCGCAGCAGCAGCAGCAGCCGTAGTAGTAGTAGTAGTAGTAGTAAACAACCCCAGATTAATATGGACATGAACCTAATGGAATGCAGGCTGAAGCTGGTTTATACGGCAGTCCATCATCCACTTTTGAGGGGACAGGGCGGGAAATGAATGGCGTTTGTATAACTTGGCAGTGTAGGCAATCGCTTATATCTCATCAGCACCATTACCATTGTACTGAAGGGACGTAACCAATGGTCGCATATTCCCACATTTTATTCCAGGCAACGTCATATTACCTTACCCGACATTGAATCATGGGAGTGTTAATACTGGTACCATTAACCTCCGGAACAATTTTGATATTGTATACAGGGCAACTCAAGATGGTATTGTTCAGCTGAGTGAGTCATAGGAAGCTAAGGTGATTGTGGTGGCCCTGTCGTAATTTTGATGAAAGCCATGGACAGGAAGGAATGTTGGTGGGCAGTGAGGGAAATGTGACTGAACAATGGTAAGCAATTCCTGGGGGCCTGGGTGGGTGGTATGGATGAAAAACGTTATGCGACGATCAGGACCAGCTCAGTGGAGTGTGAGAGGGCGACACGCACGCCACGCACACACACACACACACACACACACACACACACACACACACACACACACTCTCTCTCTCTCAAAGGTAGCTTGCATCCTACCTCTGAGGCAGCAGCTGAAATGAAGGTGTGTGTGAACGCGACGCAGTATTGGCACTCTGACAACCCCCCCACCTCCGCTGCTGCCTGCCACCAACACACCTGTCAAGCACCCAACACGCCCCAGTCCTACCACCTGCACCCGCCATGCTTAATACTGAAATGTCTTGCTCATTTTGCACCATTATTATCAAAATTATCAGAGTTCTTATGATGGGGACAACTCTAGTATTCTCTTACAACTAACGCCGACAATTTTATCCATCTGATATTAAGTCATGGGAGCCGGGAGCGTTGATTCTCTCGCCATTAACGCTTGTCAAACACAGAACATACTCCATCCCTTCACGATGCAGCCGCCATGCTTATTACTCACACGATGAGTGTTATTCATTTCCCATCATTAATGCCACTCAGGCTTTTTCAACTAATGGAAAAAAGGGTACAATTCCTGAAGTCCGGGAAGTATTTCTTTTATCTGTGCTTACTTTTTACCTTCAAGTGAGTTTATGAAACGCTGGAGAGACCATATATTGTAACAGGGTAAAATGAAAAGTTTCCATTAAATCTTCACAATTTGTTGCGTCTCTTTAATTCAGATGAAAAAGTAGAAAAGGCAGCAAGAGCAAAATGAAAGATACGTCATCAAAATGATGCTCGTTAAACGAATGAACTAACTTACGCGGACTCGAATTCCTTAAATTTGGAACGGCACTTGGTGCTGGACAAAGAAGGCTTCATGGGGTGGCACCAACATTACTAGGTAGTTCCACTGCCTGGCTATACAGACGTCCCTCAATTCCCTCCCAGTCTACCGAGAGATGGATGAAAGGTCGCAGCAGTCCACCAGGTTCACATTCAGATGAACCTCGGCCTACTGCTATAGTATTTTCAGTATCCCCTGATAATTTTTTTAGCTTATGAAAAATTAACCAACTGGAAGATATAGATACTGCTGATTTTGTATAGGGGTCTGAATTATCCCTGTGTGGGGTGCAGTTTTCGTACTGGAGTGGAGGGGTCTTACCACAGACAGCACATCTAAAAAAAGTGAAGGCAAAGGCTTTTCGTTTCATCAGCTCCCCTCATCTCACTGACTTCATTCAACCTCTCACCTCACACGATGTTGTATCTCTCTCTTCTGCCTTCTTTCGATATTGCTCTGATCATTGTTTTTCTTAAATTTGCGTTTGCATCCCTTCTCATTATGGAGGGCACACAGCACACGTTTAGCTATACATTTTGACTCCTGTTTTCTCAATTTGTCTAATACAAGGGTTAACTATTATTATCAGTCTTAAGCTCTGCAGTTGCCTTCCTCACTCTGTCTTTCTATTTCTGCCGTTAAGACGTCCATTTTGGAAATTATTTTAACCCTTCGTTAGTCCTGTGGGATATTCAAACGTGGTTAGTCCGGTGGGGTGTTACTACACCCCAATACAAAAATACATGTAGTGTTACCAACATGTAAAATACATTCATACTGCCGCTTCAGCATATCTCTGCAATCACTAGTGAACAGATTGAATGCCTTGTAGGTGATGTTTATTAATTTATAATAATAAACTACAATAAATTATAATATGAGTAAAAAAATAATAGATGGACTCATATCGCATTTGTCAGGTAAACACGCACAGGAAAGTACATTTTGTGATTTTTAAAAGCAGTATAATGATAACCAATATGCAAAAATGAGATTTTAAAAAAACAATCTGTATCACAATATGATCTAAATGGTTAGTTTTATGGGGTGACTGGACACCCCAGGGGAGGGGGAAGTGCCCCTCTCTCTTGGTACAGCAGAGGCAGGACTAAACCAGTCCACATGCTCCCTCCCCTCACTGAATCAGGAGAGTACTGGAACGGAGAGAAATATTCGAGTTACCGGCTAGAAAATATAAGCTTTTTATAAAATTTGGGGTGCCAAAACACCCCACTAACGAAGGGTTAAAATCTGTGTGGAGGCGCCTAGAACGAATCCTGGTTTTGAATGTTTCTTTGTTACCTCCAGCGTTGCGAAGCAAGCGGCGTGGTATTATTTTCAGTTGCGAGGTTGGCTGGCTGGCTTTGTTTGCGTGTGGGTAAACAAGGTATCTCATGAACGGCTTGAGCTGTCAACATGAAACTTTCAGGGTATGAAGATATGGCCTAAATCTTGGACAAGTTAGAAAATAGGCAATCGCGGTAAAGGTCAAAGTCACCAAAGGTCAACTAGTTGACCTTTGACAGCCATTTTGCTGACCTTAACATTGACCCCGAGTGCCCATTTTCGAACTCGTCCAAAGTTTGGCCATATCTTGACAAGCTGAAAGTTTCATGTTGATAGCTCCAGCCGTGCATGAGATATCTTGCTTAACCACACACAAAGCCAGCCAGCCAGCCTCACAACTGAAAACATTACCACTCTGCTCGCTTCCCAACTTGGATGGTAAACATTACCACTACGCTCGCTTACCACCCGTGTCGCGAAGCGAGCGAAGTGGTAATATTTTCAGTTGTGAGGTTGGCTGGCTGGCTTTGTTTGTGTGTGTTTTACAGCCTGACTGCGTCAAATCAGTAATGGAGGTGCAAAATTATGTTCCGAGGAAAAACTCTTCGGCGTACGCCGATGGTGAGAGCCAATCGTGAGATGGCTTCTATTTTGATTATAATTACAGAGAACAAGTTTTACAGGCTATCAATCCTGGGTTCTTAAAAAAAAAATCTTGACATTATTTTATGTCGTAATGTGACGCCAAGTATCCAGCTTCCACTACTTTATAGATCTAGTTTCAGGTACTTTCTCTTCAAGCTAATGAAACCTCCATCCATGGGTACGAGGACATTGAGTGTTATTTTATTACTTTGTCAATACAGTAGTGGCCACGAGTTGATGGCCACGGATACACCGAGGATTTTATAGCACGTACAGTCAGGGACAAAAAATTACAGTGTCATCCACTGAGTTTAAGTCATACTAGGGCATATCCGTCACTTTCCTCCCTGACGCATCATAATAAAGAAAAATCATCAGTGGACTGAGAAACGTAATAAGACTCTTTCAGCTTAGGAATGCTAGCTAACATAGGAAAGCGATAAGTTAAATATGAGGCGAATATTTCGTCCCCAGCTGTATGTCTCAAGTTGACAGCAAGTTTGTACTGTATATCCTTCCTCTATTATTCACTCTTAGTGTTACTGCCTGTTCGGAACATCGATAAAGCTGAATGATTCAGGGATATCTGCACCACGGTACTGTGATTCAGTATTTACCAGATTTTCCGATAGTTACCTTTTTCAGCTCATTGTCACACCACGATCATAACTGGACGTAAGACCATATTCTAGGTGGCATCTTAGGCTTCGTGGTATCTTTTTCTAAGCGATTTATTGTATCTTCTACATTTTTATATATTTTCTGTATGTTAGTTGGGAATTTTAGCACCGTTAAAGTCTTCCATAGTAACGTTTCACTGGATACAGAAAGGTGCAATATGCAGAATAAAGAGCCAAGAAAAGGATGCTACGAAATCTCCTGTGGCACTTAAAACATCGCCCATAATAGTGACTCAGTTTGTCGGATCACTTAGGTTTGGGTACATTTTTGAATAAGAGCACCATGTTTCATAAGACCACGTTCGGGGTATTCCGTTTCTCATTGCCAAATATGATGTGGGTTACGGGAGAAGAACGCTGCGCCCAGAATGTGACCCTGTGTAACGGGGGTTCGTCTGCCAACTTTTGCAGTACGACCCAAGCGACCGGAGAGTCTGCTTGAGAATATGTCCTGCTCAGACGTCAGTGTGTCGAGGTCCCTACTCTGACAGTATACCCACCCCTTCCCTCCTTCTTGCCTTAGCAACCCTGGAAATGAATGGATCTTGATTTCTGACTGTTGTTTGTTGGTCAGTTTTCTTCGTAAAGGACACCCATTACATCTCAGGGTTTTGTTGTTTCTTTTTTCGCAAGAGAAGTCTTTTTTTAAGTATTTCCTTAAATTTCAAGATGGAAACTTTTTCGAAGGGACGAGATTATCTTTTCTCAAAATAACCTAACTTCCGAAAAATTAGGAATCGAATACTACATTTCCCCTTCACTGCGAGAAGTCCACACACTTACTGGATAACATCACTGAAAGGCTGCAAGAATAAAACATGGAAGACGCCATCGATCGTACTGAAAGGATTAATGTGCGAGACATCATTGTCCTTAGGGTCAGCACGAATGTCGAACAATTGTAAAAGTTATAAGCGTAACATAATTCAGCCGTTCATTCTGCTCTCCATCTTCTTACCTCCACTTCCAATTTTCCTTCCCACTGTCCCTATACTCTGCTTACTCCCTTTTTCCGGATGCACTACTCCCAGTCACCCATTTTCCCTGTTCCATTCCATCCCCTCCCTATCCATACATATCCATTCTCGTTCTCCCACGTCCCTCTTATCTTTTACTTCTATTCCCTTTTACTTCCTCTGGCCCTATACATTACTCCCAGTCATCAATTTTCCCTCTTCCATTCCATCCTCTCCATGTCCTTCCATTCCAGCCCCTCCTTCCCTATTGTTCAATTCTTCAACTTTCATTAATCCTTCTCACTATCCCTCCACGCTCTTAAACTTGCACTATCTGCTGGCATGACACTACTCTCCTTTCGTCCCATTTATTCTGTCAAAATGTGTTAGATTGTAGGGATTTTTAGAGGAGAAAATGTTCAAGCTGGTCTTGTGGATGGCAGGAGAATGATAAAGTTAAGTCTAGGGTTTGACTGCAGCTTTATTCTCCAGAGGAAATTATCTTCAGCAGTACTAAAGCGAGAGCGGTTCATGTTAGCTAACTCCGTGCCCTCTGTTCCTGTCTCTTCCCTCTCCTAACCTCTTCTGCCCTGTCTCTCCAATTTCCCCTGTATATGACTGGTTAGGTCATGCGTGAAAGCACGTGTGAAGAAACTTTACACAACTGTGGAGTTTCCCATCCGGTGTCATAGTATGCTGAGTGCGAAATTCCCCAGCTAAAATGCACAATGCTGTTTCCTCCAGATCTCTCGAGCTTAGGCACGACTTTCTTCAAACCTCTATGTAACATATTAACAGTATACATGTCACTAGCTATTATGTAGTGTGTTATGATATTTTAATGTCCTGACACCTCTGTTCGGTCGTTTCCACTCCTGTTCCCATACCCTACTCCTACTCACTGCTTTGTCTCTTCCTTCCACTTCCAGTCCCCAACACTCACCTTTTTTCATCCATTCCACTTCATCTGCCTCTTTAGCTCCATCAATAAGAGCTGCTGAATAAAATCGTCTCTCAGTTGCAACAATAAAACCAAAGAAGGATGTTATCGAAGTGACAGATGATTATAAATCGGTAATAAGGAGTACACAGCCAAAGAACATGAGAAAGAAAGATGTTGTCTGATGTTCGAATATGAATATGAGACATGGAAGGCATGACACAGTGCTGGCAGAGGACTGTCAATGAACTTTTCTTGTACCTGCTGAGTACTCCGAAGTCACCATTTACTGTCAATGTGTCTCTCCAAGTTTGAAATATTGTTCGTTAGTGTACCTTTCCCTGTGATACTGCAGTTATCTTGCCGCTTGGAAGTACTTTCAAGCGGTCTTAAAAATCATGCCCGTGACGCACAAGAATGCAGTGTTTTACGGTACTATAAAATTCTTTACTACGGCGTCGTCATTTTTTTTTTCACCAACATCTGATGATTTCTTTTCAGTTTAGGAGAGATTTTCAAAATAGAAGGGTTAGATACAGCTGTAGTAAACATTTCAGAGCAAGAATCCTGCCATAATCTGGATAAACTTGTCTGGAAGTAGCAAGATAAACGACAACCGGATTCAAAAGCTTAAAACTTGGAAAAGTTTATTAATAACTCATAATATTTGTATTCAGATTACTGACAAGCAGTAAACTGTCAAGAAATATCACTGCCTGAGAGTTATTCTTAGATCGCAGGAGGTTTGTATCGATAGAGTAAACTTCATTTTGTATTGGTGATGTGTTCCACGATATTACAGTTTTGTCCATACAACTGATACCGTTAAACTGTGGAAACTGGCAACCAGTTCTACAGGTAAAAATAGGACTTTACTGTGAAGTTTTTCTGTAATTATGATGGACAGAAAAGCGGAAAATCACGAATACAAAACAGCTTACATTCAAAATTTATTACAGTTGGAAGCGGATGGCTTTCTACTGATGAAAGCTGTATTTAAAGAGGCACCCACTATCTACTCGCTTGACGTAGTGCTACCTACTGGTGCCTCCACAATGATTAACAAGCGAAATAGTTTCTTGTAGCTCAAAAAAAAGTTTACTGCGTAAAGTGTTAACCATATAGCCAAATGAACGCTTGGTGGTCTAGTGGGTTAAGGCGCTTCCACCAGATCTGGCCCATATACTTTTATTTCCGAGGGAGGTTGGGTCTCATTGCTTACATTATGCCTCTCAGGGAAGAGTCTGCTCGCTCTCACCTTGACCCTACGCTCCTGATGGAGCAATACAGGACTGAGTGACAGCAGACAGAAAACATTAAACCTGTTTGGAGATAATTATGCGTGGGTAAGAACATAAGTATTACCATATCATAAACAATTAAGGCCACGGTCACTCCAATATTAACAAATTCTAAAAGTCTTATCTTCGTGGGCCGACAGCTTATGTCATGATTATGCGTAAGAAGGGCGGGCATTATTTTCAACATTTTTTAAAAGTGACGTTCAAGATGGAATTTTCTCGCTCACAGGCAGGAAGGCTGGAAGAAATTATGGTAAACATGGGACAGCGCCCCCCTGTGAGGCTGAATGTTTCTTTTTATCAGTCCCTGTAATATCCGGCCGACCCCCCTACCCTATACAAGGAGGCGAGGGTCATGAGGGGTGGGAAAGGGTGAGGGGATATGTGATGGGTAAGGGTTGAGGAGAAAGGGAAAAGTAGGTAAGAGGAGAAAAGCTTTAGAGGTAAAGGAGAAGGGAAAATGGTGAAGGCGAGAAGGGTATATCTAATAGGAATAAAATAGAGAAGTGAGGAGCTAGGATTAAGAGAAGTGGAGATGACGGAAGTGGAGATGAGGGAAGCAGGAATGAGGAGATAGGAAATGTGAGAACTGGTTGCGAGGTCCATGATGTATGCTGAAATCAAAGAACAGGCAAGGACATGGCCGTTTGTGAAGGTTGGATATTGGGAGGGAAGAGGTGTTTTAAAGGGAAAAGGAAGTTAGAAAAGTAGGTAAGAAAAGGAAGGTGCGTGTGAACAAAAGGAAGGTGAGAGCTAGACATATAATGGTTTCTGTAATGCAAAGCATAAAGGACACAAGCGTAAAATAATATCTTTATGTCCATTTGCCTCAAAATGTATCCTTATACACGTTGCACGAGACAGTCTGACACCATAGGCGATGGCTATTGTAAAATGCACGACGACCGCATCAAATACTGTCAGCCTGCTTCCATGAGGGTGCGTTAGTCACTTGCTGATGATATTACCTAGGCTGTATTATTATCATATAGAATAGTTAGGTGATATTAGCATTATCCTCCTAACACGTCACAACCAATATTGATAATTTAGAATACGAGTATCACCGCCTCCATCCAGCGGGATGATTTTTTGAGCTAGTTCAAGTACTATTGACTTATGTTATCTTCCCCAACAGGTGAAGCTGTGCAGTGTCCTTCTATAATCCTTTCCTGTGATTTCCTTGACAGTTTTCCATAGTGCATGGTAATCCTTTTCACCTCGGCTGGAGGATTTGGTGGGTGAAAGGAGCCTTCCTGATTTGCTTTTCTTTACTTCCTTATAGAATAGATACTTTAACTGGCCCTTCTGATTTGCTTTGTTTTACTTGCTCATAGAATAAATACCTTAATTAGCTTATAACCTACTCCATAGCAAACAACCTCGAAAGAACAAATTTATCTCTTATTTGCTTACTTTTATCCCCTTGTGTACTCTTTTCAGAGAAAAGAATAACGGGAGAGGTCAAGTAAAAGAGGTAAAGAGAGTGGAGGTGCAAGGAGTGGAGATGAGGGAAGAAGTAGTGATGAGAGATGAAGGGAAATGAGATGAGGGAAACGAAGTGAGAGGAGTGGAGGTAGCTAGATTATGGGTGAGAGAGTGGAGGTGTGGGAAGGTGAGAGGAAGAAAGTGAGGGAAGGTGAGCTGAAAGGAAAGTAGGTAAGAGGAGCAATGGAGGGAGTAGAGGTGAGGTTCTCGAGGTCTGGTGGAAATTGTGGGGATGTGGGGATGGGATGGGATGGAATGGGTGAAAAGAGAGGGGTGTAGAGGTGAGGGGATGAGGGGATGCGAGAGGTGAAATGGGAAAATCATGAAAAAATAGAAGTGAGGGGGAAATAAATACGGAGGAGAGGATGGAGAGGATGTGCAGCTGAAGAGAGTGGGGCAAATGGGAAGAGTCAAGCGAGGAGAGTGGAATAAAGATGAGGGGAGTAAAGGTATGACGAGTGGAAGTAAGAGTAGATTAGAGAGGAGTGATGTTAAGTAAAGCTGTAGTGAGATCAGAGAAGAGGTAAGGAGCATAGTTAAGATGAATATGATGCAGGGGAAATAGAAGTGAATGAAGAGAGATATAGGGAGCAGAGAGGGGGCGAGAAGAGTTTACGGGAGTGGAGATGAGGGGTAAGGAGGAAAGGCAAAGTGAAAGAAGAGAACAGAAGATGAGGGAGAAAGAGACAAGGTACGAGAAATAAAAGTGAAGGGAGGGGAAGTAAGGGAAGAGACAATAAGAGGAACAGATGTCAGTGGAAATGACGTAAGAGAGAAGATGAGCGGAGAGGAGAGGAAAGGAGAGGATTAGGTGAGAGGAAAGGAGGCGAGGAAGGAGATATTGCTGTGGAGTGTGAGGAAACGACAGGCAGAATGAGGCATAACCCGGGAGAGCAGGGGCGAAGTTAACGTTATATGGAGAATGAAATGAAAATTGTATCGGCAAGGGAAGAGAGCGAAGGGTGGCACTATGGAAGGTAGACAGAACGATTTCGGGAACGAGTAAGTTATACAGTATATGTATTTGCCTGTTGGATAGAGGGAAAGAAACGGAACAGAGAATTTTAAGCAAGGTGCACATGGACAGCTTTGGAAAGATGAAATAAGAAGAATTTTTTAAGGAGGACCAAACGCAGATACGAAAGTCAGAGGAGTGTAGGTGCCACGAAACGCAGGGCATTTTAGAGACGAAATAGAGATTTTTATGGAACATGAAGTGTTGACAATTTCAGAAAAGACGACGCATAATATAGTTTTAGGGATTCAACAGTTTTGGGGAAGATGAAACATAGAGAGTTTTAGGTAAGGCAAAAAGCGAAGAATTATTAAGTACAATATTATGGGGGAGACGAAACACAGAGGATTTAAGGGAGAATTTTGCAAAGAACTTTAGGAAAGGAAAATCGCAGAGTATTTTAGGAAAAACAGAACATGGAGAAATAATCTGGAACACGAATTGCTGGGAAGACGAATGACATATATTGTAGGGGAACAACAAAGTACAAGGAATTTTAAGGAACATGAAGCTCTCGTCTTTTATGGTAGGGGCAAATTTCTGTTGGAGATGAAGTAGAAAATTTTATGGGAAAGAAAACACAAAGAAGTATTAGAAGAGACAAGGGAGCTACACATCTAGAGGTGATAGGGTGCCTGACGAAAAACTGCGGACGCGGACACGACAACTGAGGTTAAGATGTGGGAGAATAGGGTGGGAAGGGCAATGAGTGGATGGTGAAGGGGAGCAAGGGAGAGAGGGATATGGAGTGGGAGGGATGTAGGATGAGAGAGAGATGTGATGGGGACGGGTTGGAAAGTGGGGTGAATTAATGAGTAGACTGGGAGCATGGGAGAAATAGTGCATGGGGGTGAATGGAAAGTCATGAAGGATGTAAAAATCGGGAATGGATGCTCAAGGGAGAGGCACAGTGGGTGAGAGAGTTGATTAGGTGAGAGGAGGGATGAAAGGGGGGAGAAAGGGATGAGTGGGATGGGTAGAGAGAGAGAGAATGGGAATGGAAGAGGGTGTGTGGAAGAGATACAGAGGAATTGGACAGGGAAGGGTAGAGGTGGTGAGAGGGAGGGGAAGAGGGAGTGAGATTGAAGGGTACAGAGGGTAAGAGGGAGGGATAGAGAGAGAGATAGAGAGTGATACTGCGAGAGAGAAGGGAAGAGAGGTGAAAGGGAGAGATAGAAGGGGTATGAGAAGGAAGGATAGAGCGTATGAAAGCGAAGGGTAGAAGTGGGTGTGAGAGGTAGAGAAGATAAATGGGAGAGGTAAGTCGGAGGAGTACAGGAGGTAAGAGGGAGGTTAGAATGGGAGTGGTGGAGAGGGTGAGCTGGAGAAATGGAGAACATCAGTATGAGGGGAAGAATGGGTCAGTGGGAGAGCAAAGAGGGAAAACAAAAAAAGAAAAGAAAAGAGAGAGGGTGTTAGAGGGGTGCAAGAGTTGAGCTGGATCAGTGCAGGTTTATAGCCTTGCTTTATTTTCTTGTTTTGTGTTATTAATCCACTCTAACTTTGACAGGAGCTATCTAGGACGAGCCAACGAGCCTACTGCTGTTATCTTCTTGACTTACAGGGTATGTTTCTATATAAGTAGGAGAAGGTGAGTGGGAGGATAAAGAGGGAGTGTAAGTGTGGATAGAGAGGCGTGTAATGGGAGGGCAGAGCAATGTGTGAAGCTGGATAGAGAGGGGGTGAATGGGGAGGTTTGTGAGGTGTGGGGTGGATAGAGAGGGGGTGAATGGGGAGGTTTGTGAGGTGTGGGGTGGATAGAGAGGGGGTGTGAGGATGGACAGAGAATGAGTGGGAAAGCAAAGATGGAATTTAAGGGTTAACAGAGTGTGGTGTGAGAGTGGATAGAAAGGAAGGTATAAACAGGGTGTGAGGATGGATTAATAAAGGACACGAGTAGGTGGAAGGATATGGAAAAGGTGGATAAAGAAAGGTGTAGAGTTGAAGCTCGAGTATCTGGGACAGTAGCGCAGAAGCTCGAGTATCTGGGACGATGTAGAGTAGAAGCTCGAGTATCTGGGACGATGTAGAGTAGAAGCTCGGGGTATCTGAGTCAGCTAGAGCGACGCCTTGGCCTCTGAGATATTAATCATCCTTGGGCCATTTTTTTCCTTCTTCTTCCAGAGTCTCGGCATGCCATTCCCTTTTCCCCTACATATTTCTCCAAGGGTCGAGGCAGCAATAAAGGCGATGGAGCCCGACCCGCTAAGCCTACACATTCTGGGCCATATTCTCTTCGGCTTTAAAAGCTTCTCTTGCACTTTTCTTTAAGTGATTACTTTTTTTTTCACATATTCCATCTTCTAAGTCGTCCAACTTAACGTGTCCTCGAATTTCGTCTTTTTGCAGCTACTTTCACGTAGCTCAGTGTCAAATACAGTACAACTCTACATCCTTTCCGTAACACTTCTTCTTGACTAGCGTGATATTCTAGTGTTCTGTTACAACTCAGCAAGGCATGATTGACAGATTAATTTTAGATCAAGTTGGAGTAAAAAGAGTATAGTTTCCTTTACGCCACACGCTCATTGGCCAATAGGCTGTCTTGCATCTCTTCCTCAGTGCAGTCCCCCCTTTTTGCTCATTCTATGTCCGTAATGTCGTGAGCGTAGGAGGCAGCACGTCTCTTTTAGCGATTTATTATACATACACCATTCTATTCTTTTGTATGAGTTATGTCCTTGTATTCCTTCACCGTCTTAGGAAGCTGTCTTCCTCGTCTTCCTGAGCGATTTATTTTGCATAATAAGCCTTACTATTGTCTTAGGCTAAGGAGACTTTCTCTTCCTTTTCAGCAACTTCCCTCACAATCTTTTATTCTCATGAGCTTATGAATATTTTTAGCGGAGGGATAATTTAACTTTTTTTTTCCCCGTCGTTTTGCCTCTGGGGTTACTATGACTAATCATTATTCACATCTTACGAGTATCCATTGCTTAAGCAAATATTCCAACATAAAAATAAGTAAATGAAAACAGAATAATGGGAAAAATATATATATGTTTTCATATGCATACAGTACAATGCATTAGCTATAAAATAGAAGTTTAATATTTGATCACATCATATCATCATACGTATTAAGTATCGTAACTGTATTACGTTCATGTATTACTATACTACTTTCCGCATTTATTTAAGCCTTCACCTATTAACCTTTTGGTATGATTTGTTATCCTGTTCTGGTTTCTTTACACCTTCAAGAATTATTAAGTATACGACACTTAAATGTTCTCTTGTATATTATGTATGGCTCTGTAATATAGACACGGATCGCATAAAAAGCATAAAAGTATACTAGCTCATTTTATGCAGTTTAATTAAGCAAAAAGTCTTGTGAGCCTCCTTAATTGACGAAAACATGACCCATAAACTAATCCTCCTCTCCGACCGACCCAACCCACCGATAAGTCCCATAAACGCCCCTCCGCTAAAACCCTTAAGCTTTTTTACTGAGCAATTTTTTTTTTTCACATTTCACTTCAGTATTATCTTGAAATGATCCACTAATATATCATCCGAACAACCCCCTCTTTCTTCTGTATATATTACGGAGTTCTTTCTTTTTGACTGGCAATTCATAGGACTCACGTCTCTCTCTCTCTCTCTCTTTCTCTCTCTCTCTCTCTCTCTCTCTCTCTCTCTCTCTCTCTCTCTCTCTCTCTTTCGATTCCGCCTTAGTATTTTTTTCATCTTTCCCGTGGCCTAACATTGCCATAAAAACAGCCCCCGTAACTACCATCACAACTGTCCTGAATGAGCTAGCCCTTCCTTCAGTATGGACGGAATAATATTCGCTCCAAGTGGTAACATGTGAAGGTGTGATGTTACCTGACACGAGCAGGAGGACTGCTTGGCTTGTACTATTAACTTGTGATATTCAGAAATAACCTGAAATTTATATCAGTCCTGCAAAGAAGACCCGTCGACATGTCGTAAAATTACCCCTGCTAATACCAATACACCAGTCCTGTATGATACAGCCCTTCCCTGTATTTAATATGGACGGTGGGTGTTAGTTCCGAAGTGGTGACATGTAGAGGTATGTAGGAGGACTGCTAGGCCTTGATAGCAGGCTGTGAAGCATATGCCCAGAGTCGGACACATAAAAAAAAAAAAAAATTGGTCTCATTTTTGGCAGCTAGCTTTATACCGCTGAGCAAATTTCAGCCTGTCTGTGTATCTGTCTGCCTGTCTGTCTGTCTGTCTGCGCTTGAACTCCCCCTAGGCAATTAGATGGCTTTGAATGAAACTTTCCAGGTGAGTTAGTCTGGTTATTTTGAAGCTCTTCCATTATTATAAGCGAGTGAGCGATGTTTACTCTCAGTTAAGTTTGGGAATTATCGACCCGCCTTGACCCGACCGTCAAGCTAAGCAGGAGCAAATAACTTTACTCCTATGAAAAGTAGAGTTGAAATTCTTTCTCATGTGATACATTTATTCAGTAAATTATGTTATCAATTAAAAACTCACCCATAATGGCGTAGAAACCCTTTAGAATCTCGAGTTTTCCATGGGAGGGTTCGGCTCTAATACGTGAACACTTCAGTTACGAAATCAAAATAAAAAAGATTTTTTGTCGTAATACTGTGTGTATCAGAGGGAAATTGTGCTAACACGGGGCTCCCTCGCTCGTCACGCGCTCACAAACTGGTACCATATACAATTTTCCAACAATGACTTTTGGGGGGTGGGGGTTAACCCTCTCTCACCAAATGAAACATTCTAAGAAATGATGAAAGGAGGGCAGAGATGCCTTTGATAACTTAGTACATGTTGTACAATGGACTCTCATCCGCAATGCGATATTTGGGGAGTGCGACCCCCCACTGATTCTTGACGGGCCAGCCTCCCTTCCAAAAATAAAAGCGATCAAAAATAGGGTTAAGTGAGCATATGGATGTCAGAGAAACATCTCAGGTCCGTTCGTCTGGTCGCTTGATAATGCCTTCCACTAGACAAAACAAATCCCCCCCCCTGCTCCTTTTTTTACGGGAATCAGCCCCCCTTCAGAACTTGTAAAGGATGCAGAACAGGGGAAGAACAGATATCACTGTGATGGTCCATGTTGTAGAATGGGCTCTCATCCGTCAACTACAGCTACTACTGCGAGGCTACCACTTCTGGTATAAATATTCCCTTTCTCAAGTTTTTTTTTTTTACTCCTGACAGATATCTCATCACGCCTGCGTCTTCACGGACGTCTTTTTATATAGCAATATTATTATTACCTCCGTCAATGAGGCTACGTTTTACCTTGCGTTGTTTGGTTTGTTTGTCTTTTGGTTAGCAGGATTACTCAAAAAGTTATGAACAGATTTTGATGAAATTTTGTGGAAGTGTGGGCCATGGACCAAGGAAGAAATTAATAAACTTTTGGGCGATTCCGGATCCGGATCCGGAGTATCCGGCGCAATATCTCCAAAAGTTCTTAATTAATTTCAATCAAATTTCGTGGAAAGGTGGGCTATGGACCATGAAAGAATTTATTAATTTTTTGGGGGGATCCTTATCCGGGATTACTCAAAAGTTATGAACGGATTTTAATGAAATTTTGTGGAAAGGTGGGTCATGGGCCAAGGAGGAAGTGATGAAATTTTGGGCGGATACATTATCTTAAAAAGTTCTAAATTAATTTAAATAAAATTTTGTGGAAAGGTGGGCCATGGACCAAGAAGGAGCTGATTAATTTGATACGGATCCGAATCCTTTTTTAATGGCAGTGGCATTGGCGGAGGTATGCGCTCTGTGAATGCTTTCTACTTTTATAACTCTTTCTAATCGGAATGCATATGGTAGGACTGGGTATGCAGTTTCCTTGTTTCCTCTGCATGTACAGGAAGAAACTGAACATTTGCTTTACATATTTTACTCGCAACATTGACTACATAATTATTCATTCGTCCCTGCATTATCCAATCCTGTGTTGCCGTATAAGGAGTTTCAGGGTCCTGGGCTAAGCTAGCCAGACATAATATATAAGGCGTGGATGACAAGACACAAAGCCATGAAAGGCATTATGTGAGAATTAAGCCCCAGTCATCCCTTGGATTTTAACTTTTCTTGGCCACATGAACTCTTATGAGCCAGTATGGAAATTGACGTATAAGATAATATTGCAGTGTAATGTGCAAAGTAAATCATGAAAGAAGAAATACCCAAAAAATTCTTAAACCCACGATATTATGGCTCTGCATCGGCACATACCCACACTGGACACGTTTCACAAGACGCGTTTCCCTTGGCCCGGGCTCGTTGCCTTGCTTGCTCCCTCTCTCCTTGCTTCCTTCCGCCTCAGCTAGAATGTTAGTGCAGCAGGCGAGCTCTGGTTCTTAAATATTCAGTACGCAGGAGATGTGTTTATGTATAATGCATCCGAGAACCGCTACGACTCGCTCTCAGGGGTAAACCAGCGCACAGGAGTGCACGGACACATAACCCCTTTAACCAGTGGACTAAATTAATAATATACAATATTGTTGCTACCAGACGATTTTGCTCAACTTAGGATTTAATGAAGGCTCTTTCTTAAGGCTCCAAATTGAAGCCTCATCAGTACTAACTCTAATCACCCGAAGATAGCCGAAGCGATTAAAATGTTTAATTGGTGTAAGAGGAAGCATTGATCCTCCTTAACCAGAATACATTGTTCCCGTATCATTCATACTATCGCCAGATAATTTTATTCAATTTAGATTGGTAATAGATTCAACCATAGCCTTACACCCTCCTATGGATCTTTTATGAGTTCCATTGCTAGGGGAAAAGAGAATTTGGATATTGATGGTGATGATGATGATGATGATGATGATGATGAGAGAAAGAGAGAGAGAGAGAGAGAGAGAGAGAGAGAGTGAGAGAGAGAGAGAGAGAGAGTAATGATGATGATGATGATGATGAACTAAAAAATGGATTTCTTGATTTCTATGTCGTTGTAACATCACTGGTTAACTAAGTCACTCTTGCTTCCATCAGGTAACTTTCATCATTTCAAAAGAGATATACTGAACCAGAGTTAGATATAACCTAACATAAGAGGTCTTCCCTTATCTGAAGAGTGTAATCTGACAATAGTAAGAATGAGGGTCGTATTAATAAAACTGTAGCTGGGAAAAGCGAAGCCCCCAGTTCTTGACAAACTTAGAAACACCTGACGAAGATAAGATGTCCATGGTTTCTCTATACATACTCAACTATCTTTTGTAATGTAGAGTGCTGGTTAATCATTGTAGAAATCATAGGCAGCCCATAAGTGATCATCAGATAGTGGAGACTTACTTACATCTTCCCATATGTAGCTTTTGCCTGAGCAAGAGAAGCGAACGAGAACACTGTTATAGATATTTCCAGCCGAAATTTAATGTATCAAAGTTTTGCCCATATGGATTGTAAAACTTCTCTTCTTGAGGAATAGTGAAAACTTGTTTTCTTCTCAGCTTCCTGTAACAGTTGTGGCTTGTAACACCATTTGGAAATTGTCATGAAAATTGCCTTCCATTGGTACAAGAATTTCCCCTAAAGGTACAAACGTGGCCGAAAAGGACCAGAAATACAAGCTTGCTTTCTTGGACATGTTCCAGCCCTGTGGTGAAAAACTCTTTCTTCATAATAAGATTGTCGTAAGAATGGACAAGCGTCACTGGATTCAGGGAGATTATCCCAGAATTGCATACACGTGAACGCTGGCACAGTTCTACCTCCACGTCTCCTCTGCCGCTGTAGGAGAGGAAGAGATAATTGAATTGGGAGGGTGGAGGAACTGGGGAAGAGTGGAGGTAGCAAGATTGAAGGAAAGGGAAGTGGGAGAGGAGGGGGTGGAGATAGAAAATATGTATGGAGCATCATAGAATAGGAGAAATTGTGAGAAGGGGAGGAGTAGGGCTGAAGGAAAGCAAGGGAAGGAGTGAATGAGTAGAAGAAAAGAGAGTTGGGGAGGTGGGGGAGGGATTTGAGAGGTTGACGGAAAAATCAGGGGTGGAGGAAAGATGGGGTGGTGGAGGAAAAGGGAACAGGCGAGGAGAGAAGGACTGGAGGGGCAGGGTGGAGGAATAGAGGAGGAAGGGCGTATTGAGTGTGAAACATCTATTCTTCTCTCATTCAAGTCTCCGCAGAGACAAAAAAAAAAAAAAAAGACATGCTGTATATTTACCATTTCACAGAACATTTGAATTTGGTTGAAATGATGATGATGATGATGATGATGAGAGGGCCTATGCTGATCCATTTTTTTCTAACCAAGTCCTTTACGAAAGGATATTGGTAAAAAAAAGGGTTATTTCTGTATGAAAATTGTTTTTGAAGGAAGGCCTATGTAAAAGAAAACTTTGTAAAGAGAGGACTAGATGAATGGACTTGTTACATAGGAAGAACTATCTGAAAGAATTTCGGGGACAAATCTATATGAAATGATTTTTTGTAGACAGGCCTATATGAAGGAACTTGCAGACTATCCAGTAAGCAGGAATTTCGTAGGTAAGTCTATATGAAAGAATTTTATAGGTAGGGATATGTGATAGAAACTTTTGAACACAAAGGCCTGTGTGGAAAGACATTTGTTTAAAGAGTCTACATGAAAGGATCTTTGTAGATAGGCCAATTATGCAAAAAGATGCTTCTACTGAAATACATTTTTTTTTGTGGGCTTATATGAAAAGATTTATTTCTACAGAAAGTTTTATGTGAAAGGATTTTGTAGTTAGGCTTACTTGGCAGGATTTCAGTAGACAAACCGTTATGACAGGGTATTCGTACACAGGCTTATATGGAAGGATATCTGCAGACAGGCTTCTGTGATAGCTTAATAGATAGGGCTATATGAAAGGATTCTGTAAGATGGGCCTGTATGATATTTTAATGACTAGACATATAAGAGGAGATATTTGTGCAGAAAGGTGACTAGTGTAAGTGACATAATTATACAGAAAGACCATTAAGTTTCTCGTACAGACATTTAATTAAGTTACAGCCAATGCGAGGGGCAGAGAGATACTGGTACTGGACCTAAAGGCGCCTCTTTTATCCCCCTAATCTTCTTGTTCTCGAAAGTAGAACGAAAAACTTGAGCCAGCGTTGGGAAACTTAGAGAGTGCCGGCCTAAGAGTGCCTGGAGGGATTGAGGAGGAGCGGGAGAGAGACATAAAGGGAGAGACAGACAATCAGACTGACAGACAGACAGACGGAAAGTGAATCTATGGAGAGAGAGAGAGAGAGAGAGAAAGAGAGAGAGGAGAGAGAGAGAAGAGAAGAGAGAGAAGAGGGAAGGAGAGGTGAAGCGAGGGGAGTTAAGCTGGGATTCAGAGCGAAGATCGATGACTGGGCTGAATGGGACCCTGATTAAGTGAGAGAAAATCTCCTCTCTCTTATAAAAAATCTGAATCGAAATAAGAACTCTGAATGGGAAACCTTTTATATTTTGACAATGACAGCTCTCAAGGTCTGTTCTTCATCAGTTATATTAGGGTACTATTCTCGTACACTTGGGACATTTCGTAACATACCTTTCTCACCGATTCATTTTGCGTATTACACCATTATATTCATATTCTCGTCGTCTTGGAGGATTTCGTAACGTCTCATAACCACTGATTTATTCTGAATCATACACCCGTTGGTTTAGATTTCGTAACAATTTCTCCCGTGATATATATTTTATACTTCTCCTCTCCAGTAAGACGATGCCTTTCCCAAAATACAGTATTTTAGCCATTTCCAGACAATCTTGTTCATCTCAATGGAGACCTCCTATTGTGGAAGGGATAATGAAGGCCCATGCCAATTCCTCAAGTTCGGAAAGTCTCTCTCGTTTTTCTTACAATTTGGTACATATATAGTCCTCTTCCACCAAGTCATGCGATTTCTTGCGTGTTGCGTGGACGCCTCAGTCAGCCTTACTAAAGTATATCTTTTATCACTTATTTATTACCTATTTCCACAGCCAGACTCACCCGCACCAGCAGACTGAACCGTCCCATTAGTACATAAGAAACCGCCAAGTGAGTTTCCAGTGGTGTGCTATTTACGGACCACCCTGTATAATCCCTTGGAGATTGAACCACTAATATATTAAAGTGCTCCTCGTAGTGAAGGAGTAACTGTTCATATTATTTTTATCTTAGGAGTTTTTGTAACACTTCTTCCTCATCTAGTTATTTTGCATATAACGTACTGAAATTATCTATAATATAATTGTTTTTGTTTTTTATTTTGTTTTTTTTATTAATACCAGTACTTTCTGCATCAATAGCATACAAGAAGACATAAATTCTGTCTGTACGTTGGAACCTTTTTATATTTTACTGTATTCTCTTTACCATCAATCACTTTTATTCAGTTTAAGAGTCTCTCTAATCAGAAAGGACAACCACGGCCTTCACTAACCCCTTTACGACTGATGAGGCTGAAGAAAGACGCCTTCCAGACGTGGCATCGATGTAGTTGGACGGTGGAGCTGCCTCGTTAGGAAAATTTTCCCCTAACTTCTTCCCCCAACTTCCTCCCTATTCCCTGAAAAATTGATAGTGAGTTGCAGGAGAAGAGGACCTTCAGCCTTCAGTCCACAGGGTTCATGTCCTGATGGCAAGAACATAATTATAATAAAGGACAACAGCGTACTAAAAGGAGCAATGTGTAAAGTAAAGCACTCAAGAAGAGGGATTACAAAGTTTTATGTGCTGACAAAAATATTGGACGTAAACATCCCCCCCCTCCCTCGTTATAGCCGTAAACAGAGAATAGAGGGTGATAAAAAAAAAGGGAAAAAAAGAATCCTAGAGCCGAGAATATCCTTGTTACTTGCCAGGACTCGAAAAGCCAAAATTTATAAAGATTGTAAAGAAGTGAGGCATTTATAAATGAATGTACAGTATTTTCCTGAATGTATTCTGAATCCGGTGACGTCCAATATAGTAGTATTATTAAAAACAGAATGCGCGAAGGTGTAGGTAAAACCCTAATTTCTGACGATTTATGCAACTCGTGTAGTGATTAATGTGGTCATCCTGCATCTCACATTACACAATGAAACCAGCAGCCATACAGAAAGGTCCAACAGGTCCTCTTACATGCTTCGAGAAAGTATCGTGAAAAATACGAGGCTTGTCCATACCATCGCGCACTTGGCCTTAAAAATATGGTCTAAGTAAGCTATAGTCACGTCCTTTTTAGCGTGTTGTTGCGAACTCTATACATTTTCATTCAACTTAGGAAAGCTTCTCGTATGGAGGAGGTTGGCTAAGGGTACACAGAACACACTCAGTTGGAAAAGTCTCTCCTCGAGTAAAACTGAATGTGGCAAAAACATAGTACCAAAAAGGTCAACTGCTGGAAGTGTTTAATATCCCAGAATTGTGTTTTTTACTTTAGTTCCTGAAATCGTTGATTACGATGTACTTGTTATATTGTAGTTAATCCATATCGTCATTTTTTTTTTTGGGGGGCATACGAGGCACTTTTCTAAGTGGAACCCTTAGATACAGCCTTAATTAGGAGATTGAAGTACTGTAGAATTAGCAGGAAAATGTATAGGGTATGACATGCACTGATGTGGTTAAGCTTTTCAGTACCATGACGTCTTATGGAATGTTTTTGTTCCTTCCAGGCGATTTTATTCAGCTTAGGAGAGACGTTTTAAACTTAAGAGTTTACATGTAGTCTCAAGCTGAGTAGAATAATCTGATGTAAACTATGCTTTTTTTTTTTTTTCACTTTAACGACTCACAATTGCACTTTTTCCATCTTCGGTGCTCAGATAAAACCAAATATTAGTACTAGAACATGATTCTAATTACGAAGATGAGCCAGGATAAAATAAACCACAAGAAGACGAAAATCTGTGAAAAGGTTTTGTAAAAGAAATGTAGAACGAATGGAGAACAGCATTCCTGGTTTGAGGGGGTTAAGTGTGCATTCCGATGTAAGAAGCCAATCTGAGTCAAGGTCATGTGGCGTGGGAGCATCGATCCGAACCCTTAAGAGGCGACTGGAATTTTTTCGAGTATGAAATGTCACCACGGGCGTAGAGTGGTCGTCTGCCCGTATATTTTCTGGACTACTGTAACATAGATTTTGATCGCTTTTGCCGCAGGGGTAGTGTGGGACGGAATTTTACCATATATACTACATAGAGAGAGAGAGAGAGAGAGAGAGAGAGAGAGAGAGAGAAAGTGGATTGAAACTGTAAATAAATAAAAATAAAAAGAATCGAGCCGTCGTGAAATGAATCATGCATACTCTTATTACCGTAAATATTGGAGAGGCTGCTACTGT
>JAGKTI010005325.1:0-39254 GCA_018397915.1 Birgus latro | reverse complement strand
TACTGTACTTTATTTAATTTTTATCTGACATGACATAGATGAATCAGTCCATTGCTCGAGGCCCAGCAGTCCTGATTTCATAGTGTCCTATCAAATGAAGTTCCTGTATTGGATCCCACCACCAGCTTTCTCCATTCAGTATTTTTCTGGAGACTGGGGCATCATATACAATTTAGTGTATTGCTAACAACAAGAGTATTTTTTAGGCATGTCATAGAGCTTATGGAAGAGCACTGAAATTAGTTATAACACAAATTTATATCTCAGTACTGTAACAATCCTTGGTAAGACTTTAAACATAAGATGTCAGAGTTGGTACCAGTTCTGCATTAAGATCATTTGGTCATGCTGGTTATATCCTCTTCTGTGTGGAGGTTGAGACAGTATATTTCTCATAAGGGTTTAATGTTTACCAGAAACCTTCCATTGCATGCTGAGAGACATTCTTATACTGTATTGTGATGTTGTATATTTCCATCAATCTGTGGCTTTTGAGTTTGCATTTGTTATTGTGTTACTTTGCCTAGGTGCTTTACAGACTGTGATGTACTCTCATACTGAATGCTGGTACTCTCATACTGAATGCTGGTATGTCTTAGACCTGATATAATTTAATGTGATGTGATGAATTAAAGCATTATACCCTTCTGTAGAAATGTTGTTTATTAGAATAATACAATACATCATTATGTGTGTCTACCTGTAATTCTTATACTATATTTGAACAGTCCATAACACTGTGATATCAAGAGACGATGTGATGGATGCTTTCACAGGAGAAGCTGCTGGACTTGTATGGTGGTGTATTTGACATCCATGAGTCAGTGTTTGTGATGGATGCCACTGCCCCAGGTTCAGCTGCTGCTCGTGCCCTCAAACAGTATCTTGCTGATTGCAAGGCCAAGGTCACTCAGGTAAGTTACTAACAGTTCTCTTTAATATTGATAAGTAAAAGTTATGACAACTTTACTGATCTCTTGTGCCAGTACAGATCACAACAGGATCAGGAAGCTGTAGACCAACTGTTGGAGGATACTGATATACATCCCACATCTTATCTGACTTCCTGCACCACAAGGCTGTGTATAAGTAACAGTTTTTAAATTGACTGGTACTCTTGTACATTCCTGGATGGCCTGTAAATAAGTATTGACTATTATTATCCATTCATTCAGTCAGTCTTGTAAATCCCTTGAAATGTGGAATGGATTGGCCTAAGGCTGGGTTATGTAGTTCAGGCAAAACTAATTCAGTAAATGCTAGATGATAGTAACCTGTATGGTTATTGTTTGATATGTTAGCTTCAAACCATATAAAAACTGACACTGAACTTCCATAAATTTATGACACATTATAGGTAACGTAGCTTTTTTTTTTTTTTTTTTTTTTTTCCTATACAGCTTTACTCAGGTTGTAAAATCTAGTGCTATCAGGTTTGTGGGAAAATTTGGTAGTGTATTTGTACATAAATTCTGCAGTTATGTTACTGCCTTACCATAAACTGATATTATTTTTTTCAGGATGTTTTTTCATGCAGGCTTGTTTATTTACAAAATCAGTGCTAGGAACATAAATAATGATTAATTTTGCATCTGTAGTTAAGCAGTGCTGTGATGCAGAGTGACACATCTGGATCTCCTGTTTTTAACTTCTCTGTTCCTCTACCTGTACATGCTCAGTGATAGCATGACTTCTGCCAGTTTCTGACAAATTAACCCCCTAAATTTATTAAAATCCTGAATTGCATGTTTTATTGCTGTTCTCATGTTAACTGTGATTTGGTTCAATTTCCTCCTCTGAAATTTAAACTCATTCTGGTTATGATTGTGCATAATTGTGTTAAAACTTACCTGTGCTGCATGTGATCATGAAGCTGATACCATATTTATCATTGGACATTCTGAAGAGGGAAAATTTAGGTATAAGTTGTGTTTATGATGCAGCTGCACATTACAGATTTGAGAAGGATGCCCTTCAATTTTTTCTTATTTTCACCTTACTGTACTGTATTGCTAGAGGTATCAGAAATTTTGTCATGCTGTAACAGTTTTCTGTTTGCAAGGAATCTGATAGCAACTGATATTTACTGGTAGATTAAATAGGCTGTCCAGTTTCTTAGAAGCTGGGAGCCAAGGCCACTACTGATCTGTGTTTGAGGTTATGTAGTGATATATATACAGTACTAACAGTGTAATGATTAAGTGGGTATATTGACAACCAAAGAAGTTTGAAAAGACAGTAGACACCAACAGTGACTAAAATAGCAGATTGGCTGTTATCATTTTTCCCACCCTCCAGTTTGTTGTTCTTGTTAACAGAATTGGATAATCAAATTCCTTAGGAATATTTCATGTTTTCTTTCTTGTTTGCTGTAGCCCACTGGTGAGCTGTGTCACGTATACTTTAAGGTCAGGAACTTTCACGACCAGATATAATCATCTGACAGTAGTGAGTATAAATACTAAAATGTCCAAGGTCTTGTTTAAGAGGTGACTGTAATCAGTGATCATATATGATAAATCAACATCTCTCAACAGTTTACTAACAGTTGCCATTTAATAATTGCAGAATAGGCAGTGAATATAACTAAGGAAGTATTATATGCTATTTAGTTACCCTCAGGATGCCATTATTAATACTCCCAGACAAAAATCATATGTACCATTATCATTCATCTCCTTCCTTTGTTTTCACTGTACATTCCTCTGTGTCAGTCTCTTTTCTTTCATACTCTCCTACTCATATGCTTTCCCGTTTCTCATCTGTAGATTGTGCCACCTCATTTATTATTGGGAAAAAGCATTAGGAATAGAATGGTGATAGTTGTGGCCGTCTTTTAGTATGTATAGTAAACCCTCTATTATCCAGACGTCCGCTGTCTGGACAATCCATTATCCAGACGCTGTGATTTGGCTATTCAAAACTATTATTCGTACTTTTTTCTATTTTATCCGGACAAAATGCTTGTGTGCGGGTGGAAATTATGGTCACTTCAGGGTATGGCCATGCAGTGGTGATTGCTTGTCTGTGGTTGATGGATCTGCTTGACCATGGTAAATGTGGTTTATAGGTCTGATTGACCAGATGATGTACTATGGTGGACTTTTACACTAGCTTTCAAGGTTATATACAAAGGGGGGCCAGGGGAGAAGTCCATTATGTGGATGGAGCCATTACCTAGACATTCCTGTGGCTCTGTTAAGTCAGATAATCTAGGAATTACTGTAATTATTTTACTCTTGTGTTGTGCTTTTAATTTGTCAGTTCTCAGAGAAATAAAAGGTTAAAAGTTTGAAGGAAGTGTAGGTTAGCTGTACTCTGTGAAGGGCTTAATATGAAACAAGACTGAGTACAGAGTCTGCAGGAAGATTGCATTAATGTACTGTATAGATGTGGAATGACATGAGTTGGATTGAGACCAAGAGAGCAGTGGATATCAGACTGTTAAAGATTGTATATGAGTTGCATGGCTTAGATGAAAGATGTCAAGTAATGGAGCCACTTGGCCAAAGGATAGAAATGATTGCAGTTAAGTGGTATGGTAATATAGTCATCATGAACATGAACAGGTGGTGAAAAGGGTATCTGTGAGTCGATCTGAAAGTGAGAGGAGGTGCTGAAGGCCAAGATGATGATTCATTGTGGTTAGCTAGTACTGTATGTGAGAAAGCAAGGTGTAGATGTTGAGGACACAGAAAACTGACACAGAAATGCAGTGGATAGATGAGTTTGCGTGGAAGTGCATATGACATGGGTTGCATTCCCTTTCTTAACCTGGGAGTCTGTACAGTGGCTTTATCCCAGAGGCATATGTCAAGTATATTTGGAAGAAAATAAGTACAATGAAACCTCCTTGGTCATGGTTAATTGGTCCACCAGACAACTACAGTAATGAAAACCCATAGTAAGCAAATCATCAATAAATGGGAATAAATGTAATTTATTCAGCACTTGCAAGCTTACACTCACTGTTTGCCCAGTTGCCTAATACCTGAATATTGACCCCTAAATAGACTGGAGGGACTGGATCAGTATGTTTCTGCTGCTCTTGATCGTGAACCAGATCACCCATTTCTCACATATTTTTCTTAGCTAGTGAGGCAGCATTTTTAACAATGAATTTTTACCTGTGAATAAGACATATTTATTTTAACAAAACCTAGCATTAATTTTTTTTCCTTGTAGATACAACAGTTCTCATTATTTCTCATTCATATAATTCATTTACCCTGAAACAGTTCTGTCAGTGCTTCAGTTTATTCCTAATGACTACCCTGGTCAAAGCAAAATTTCCATCACTGGTATCTGCTGAGGCAGTTTATAAGTGAGTGTGGTGTGCTTAATGCATTATTACATTTTCGGTTTGTTTGTACTTGGAAACCAGTCACTGCAAGGCACACTATTACCATAGTAACCAGTACTGTACATACCCAGAGACTTATTGCTCTGGCCACCTGTATCTTCATGTATATTTTCACTCATCAATCTTAGCAGCTGTTTGAGGGGATTTAATGCTGTGAGTCATTTTTTTATTATGCTAAAAACAGAAGCAGTAAATCACTTTAGTTGCTTTCTTATGGTGTTAAATATACTGGTAAATGTTGTTTACAGCTAATGAAGAGATAATGTATTTATTTTTTCTCTGTTTAACACTCTTACTGCATGGAGGAGTGCAATATTATTACTGCTCTCCTTGAATTTTCTCAGTTTTCTCATAGCTTAACTGTGATCAGTGGGATTTTACCTGATTTTTCTTTTTCTTAAATATAAGATTGCGATAAAAAAAACCCTCAATAACGAGAACGGAGATCAAGGAGATTTGATTGTAGTCTGTGTGTTGACAGTATTTGCAACAGAAATTGAACTGAGGTTTGAACAGTTTGAATAACGTGATCATTGTGTGGTTTGGTTTACTGAGAACCCTATTCTTAGTTTTCCTTATGTCCTCTCTCTTCTGTTTCTGTAGAATTCTCATCCCATTTTCTTAATGTTTGTTAGAGCTAGAATGGTGGTGGTGGTGGTGATTTAAATATGGAATAGGTAGCAGTTGCTGTAATGATAACTTGTGGCAGTACCACTTTACCACCTCCTCCTCCTCCTCCTCCATGACTTCACTTATTGGTATCATCATTGTCATAATCCCGTAACCCAATTTTTCTTGCTTATATTGAGTGTGCAGGGCTGCACCATGCCTGTTTGATCACTTGCAGAACACTCTGGGAAATCCCAGTTTATCTCCCTGTAAATTTCTTGAGGGGGCTGTATGGCTGCTTTCACATTATGTCAGTTGTGCCAGTAAAATAGGGGGTGATTGGGTATCCGCTCTGTTTCCTGTCTCAGTCATCTTTTATGAAATTCAGGAAGTTTGTTGGTTGTATCCTTCTCCCTTATCCTATATAATTTATTCAGTATTATACATCTACAGTATTTGAACATTTCTGTCTGCCATCAGTTGTTTATTCTCATACAGCCATATTCTAAGTAGCTCTATATGATAATCTAAATCATGGAGAAAGGAAAAATATGATTTTTAGGGTGGAAAATCAGGTGAAGAGGGATAATCTGGACATTGTAGGTGAGCAGTGTGTGAAGAATGATGATGGAAGGATAGTGGTGAACAGTGAGGATATTAAAGATGCATAGAGAGAGCATTATAGCCAGTTGTTGAATGAGGAGTTTGATTGGGATAGAGAAGGTTTGGAGCCAGCTGATCCAGTGTTTGGCCCTTGGCCTTTGATTGACGCTGCCACTGTGAGTGAGGCAATAGGCAGGATGTGGGTGGGGAAGGCGGCAGGTGTGTCTGGGTTGACTGCCGAAATGTTGAAGGCCTCAGGAGATACTGGGGTGAGGTTAGTCACTGACCTGATAAATATGATTATATATGAGTGTGTTGACCCAGATGATTGGCTGAAGAGTGTAATTGTAAATGTGTACAAAGGGAAGGGTGATGCCCTGGAAAGGGGATATTACAGAGGTATAAAGCTCTTAGATCAGTTAATGAAAGTAATGGAGAGAGTTCTAGAAGGTATGATTAGAGAAAGAGTGAATATCGATGAGATGCAGTTTGGGTTTATGCCAGGCAGGGGGACCACTGATGCCATATTCATTGTTCGACAGCTTCAGGAAAAATATATTGGAAAGAAAAGGGAATTGTATTTTGTTTTTGTTGATTTGGAAAAGGCCTTTGACAGAGTCCCTAGAGAGGTGGTGAAGTGGGCAATGAGAAAGCTAGGGTTGGAAGAGTGGCTGGTTAGGGTGGTTATGGCCATGGATGTGGGTGCTCACACCCAGGTAAGAGTGAATGGAGTTTTGAGTGATGAGTTTTCTGTGAATGTTGGTGTGCATCAGGGGTCAGTTTTGAGTCCCTTGTTGTTTATCATGGTGCTTGAAGCCCTCTCACGTGACTTCAGAGATGGACTCCCATGGGAGATGTTGTATGCTGATGATTTGGTGTTGATTGCAGAGAATGAAAAGGAGACGGAGGAAAGATTTAAGAAGTGGAGAGATGGTATGGGGTACAAGGGCTTAAGGGTTAATGCAGATAAAACAAAAGTGATGATATCTAGGGTTGGTGGCAGTACAATCAGAGGAGAAGGAGAGTGGCCATGTGCAGTTTGCCACAAAGGTGTGGGAAGTAATTCCATCTTGTGCAGTGTTTGTGATAAATGGGTGCACAAGAGATGTAGTGGTATTAGAGGTAGACTGTGAGATAATGCTGATTTCATGTGTGCGGCGTGTCGGGGAGAGCAGGTGGAGATTGTTAGGCATGAGAGGGTTGAACTTGCAGGTGAGTCTCTTGAGTGTGTGGAGGAGTTTTGTTATTTGGGAGACATGTTATGTGCCGGAGGTGGGGCTGGAGTTAGCTCAGTTGCTAGGGTGAGAAGTGGTTGGAAGAAGTTCAGGGAGCTGTTGCCTCTCCTCACATTGAGAGGACGCTCCTTACGTGCTAAGGGGTCTTTGTATGCAGCATGTGTGATGCTGTATGGTAGTGAGACCTGGGCAGTAAAGGAAGAGGATATTCACAGGTTTAAATGTACAGAAATGACAATGATTAGGTGGATGTGCAGTGCGTCCCTGCATGCAAGGCCTGGGGGGGTCTGGGTTTACGATGGAAGAGTTGAGAGGTAGTTTGGGACTGGAGTGTATTGGTGTTGTGATGAGGAGAGGTAGGCTGAGGTGGTTTGGACATGTGGAGAGGATGGGGGATGATAATTGGGTACAGAGGGTGAGAAGTGTTAACACTGGGGGAGGGGTAGACCGAGAAAGACATGGGACGAGGTCATTAAGTGTGACTTAAGGGTTAAGGGACTGAACAGGGAGGCTGCCAGGGATCGAGCAGCATGGAGAGCTGCCATTATGTGACCAAGGCCGACGCATGCAAGCATGTTGGAGCCTTCAAAAATGAAAACAAAAATGAAAGGGAGCTTATCTCCTCTTCCTTCAGCTACATTATGTATCATTCATTCATAGTTATTGACCTGTCGGTATTTGTTGGAGTCACCAGCAAGCTGTGGTCATGCATTGACATCATTACCTCTTTTTATCACACTTTTGTTACAAGTCACATCCGGAATTCAGTACACTTGATACATTGTTACATCAGTGCACTTCCCATATCCTCTCACGTTTTTGCCCCTCCTTGCTAAGTACAGTGCTAAAGTGCTTTTGATACAATACTTATTTAAAGTCCAGCTCATTCAGTCAGTTCATGTATTTGATGGTACAGGAGTGATACCACACAAATAGGCTGAGATGATTTGAACGTGTGGAGAAAATCTGTGAGAGTAACTGGGTGAAGCACTGTACAGACAAGCAGGAAAGGGAGAGCCCTTTTAGGCAAACCAAAGAAAGTGTGGGATATGGTCCTAGGAAGGCACCTCAAGGTTAGGGGATTTGACTGGGAAGCTGTTGTTTCTCATTGTTTTTCATATTCCATGTGTTCCATTATAATCTGACTACAGTATTTTATTACATTTCTCTTAACCTGCTTTTATCTGTCTCTGCTTTTATTTCCCTGCATTCTCATTCACTTGTCCAATTGCTGTATGACTCCTAGTAACTCTGCTTGCACTAATCATGTAAGTATTTTTTACCACATTTAGTCATCACTTATGTCTCAACATTATCCAGAGTATTACTCTTATAACCAGAGTTGACTCTAACACATATGTCATGCAAAGATTTCTCTCATTTTCGTATTTGTACTCCTGATCACTGCTTTCATGCACTTGCCACTTCCCTATCAAACTGAACCATCTCCTTCATGCATTTGTCCATCTCCCTGATTTTATCCCTTACATAAATTCTCTAATTCACTATCTAATCTTCAGAGATATTCCCCATTATTCCAAAGTAACATAGCATCATCCACAGATAGGAGGGAAGTTAACAACTGTACCCCATGTCCTTCTTCTAGTTTCCAGCTGGCCCATTGCCCTAACCTTTACTTCCATATAATCCAGCTGAGTATACAAGCAGACAGCAGACATCCTTCTTTTGAACCTAGCACACTAAATAATACACTTTTGGTTAGTTGTAATAATGACATCCAGGGGCACATTAGCAAGATATTTCGTGAGTTACTTCAAGACAGAATTATAGCCTTGAAAGGGGTGTGATGGATATGGGGATGTATGATGTTAAGCAGCGCTTGTGGTAGCTCCATAAAGTTTTATTATATAGGTATTTTTCTTAAGATAGAGATAAATAATTGTGTCTTTTCACATAGAAAAGGAGTATTGGAGTTATCTGACTGGTGACATT
The DNA here is from genome assembly GCA_018397915.1 of Birgus latro. Classification (NCBI taxonomy): domain Eukaryota; kingdom Metazoa; phylum Arthropoda; class Malacostraca; order Decapoda; family Coenobitidae; genus Birgus; species Birgus latro. The sequence continues at coordinate 30,491 of JAGKTI010005325.1, read as the reverse complement.
CAGCATAATAATTTAAAACCAATGGAGAAGAAGATTGTTGCTGTTTTGTGGTTGGTCAGCATTTCTGTGGGATTTACATATTGTTTGAGAGATATCTTTCAAAAGTAGTAGAAGCAATAGTGAGTCCTGAAATTTCTCGATATAATATTGTTTTACATAGTACTATACAGCAAGATGAGAGAACTGTAATGATCTTATCAAATTTATTTCTTATGACAGTAAGTCATAAGTCATAGGTGAGGAAATGAGTAAGTAATGGAAGGTACTATATGGTAGGGTTATTAAAGAATGAATAGAATTAATGATAGCATATTTATACTTCAGTACTGGTGGGACTGCCTTGTCTTGTATATGAAAGGAGGTGAATGTTGTACAACTTTGATTCAGATAATGGAGCAAAGATTACTTCCATAGTTATGCATAAATATATATGTAGCCAGGTGTTTTATGCTGTACAGTAATTTATTACTGTGTTGTTTCACTGAGTTTAGGCTTTCCTTCATGCACTTGCTGGTATGCAATGAAAATTTCATTTTAAAGATATGTTAATTTATTGTTGTAGAATTTTTACAACTGCTACTTTATCAATATGAAGAGAAAATAGTGTATAAATTGAAAAAAAAAAATCAGATGAATAAGTAATGATTAATAAGGGCATTTATTTAATGGTATCCAGATGCACTGGAATCATGCTTCATGAGAATATTCACCAACTTTAAGTTGCTGTATAGTATGCTCATGGCCTCTTTTCCAGTACAGTAGTTGGAAGGCTGTGGTTTGAGACTATTATTACAGTATATAGAGTATATTACAGTGTACAGTGTTTTTTGTATACATGTATGTCACATCAGGAGGAGACATTTTCTTTTAGGTTTAGTTAGTAACTACATTACATTAAGCACTGTATAAGGCTTGTAAAAGGCAGTTCCCTATCAAATTGGTTTTCAAAGTCTTTGTAATGTAAGTTTATTTGTCCTGACTTTTTCCTCCCCACTTACTAATACGCTAACTGCTTGTCCCTCTTGGTACCCCTGTAACTTAGAGGCAATACAAACCAGGCTTGTGTTAACCAGGCCAGTGTTAACCTCAGACAGCTTAAGGGAAGAATAAAACAAGTCTCAAGTGAAGTCCTCTATTGTGATAGACTGTTATTACATTATTTGTGTCAAGTATATACACTATATGGCTTTCAGATGTCAGCTTTGGCACCTGTTTCGTAGGTGTAAATACAATGCCAGTATATGCAGACTAATACACAGTACTTCGAAACTTGCCAACTATTATAATGTATCCCTGTAGAGGACAGTATTTTCCAATAATATTGTTTACTTGTTAACTGCATTTGGTTAATTAGTTAAGTGAATAAGATTTGCATTTTACCCTTTTGCTGCCAGTGGCATGAATCATTGCAAAAGACTGAAACTGCCAGTTGCATCAATCAATTCAGCACCACCAAAAATTACATAATGAATTCCAGAGAAATTTGTCCATTTGTCATCTCTTATAGTATATGCCCAGATACTTACCACTCAAGTACACCACTGCCTTTAGCAGTGGCATGATGTTTTTCTTGTTTTGCTGTTTGTCATCCCCCCCCCCCACCAAGTCTGTCTTTTGATAGACAGATCTGAACTTGTCTTCTGCAGAATGTCAGTACATTTCATATAAGAGTTTGGTTCTTTAATGAATAATTTTGACAACATAGTGACTGAATATCTGCATAACTTTGGTAAAGTTTGGAAATGGGAGAAAAATATGTGTAGTAAAGGAAAATTACCACCAAAATACATGCACCGTTGTATACATCTATTCATATTTATTATGTTTTATATACCTTTTAGCATGCTTGAGCAAGGATAAGTACTGAAAATGTTTTTTCCAAATACAGTAAACCCTTCATAATTCGAACTATATGAGGCTCTAGGGTAGTTCGATTTATCGGGTTTTCCATCATCATCATCATCTAATCTTGTGTTCCGCCATGAGGAGCGTAGGAGCCTGGGGCTAGGCAAGTTGGTCCTGACATTTAAGATGAGAGTGACCAGCCTCACTCATCCCTGAGAGGTATTAAGTGAGCAATAAACCCCAACCACCCCTTTGGATATAAACCAGCACAGGCTAAATCCAACTGGAGCACCTTAATTACCCATTATACCACCAGGTGCCATATTCTGGTTATATGGTTACCACCCAGCATGGTAAATGGTTTCCTGGTGTACAGGAATCCATTTGGCTTGTCACTCAGTGTAGAGTCACCCATAGGCAGAAGGAAGAGGAAAGAATGAAGGAAAAAAGATAGAAGAGAGAGTGTAGGCACATATAGGCATAAGGAAGAGGAAAGAATGAAGGAAAGAAAGACAGAAGGAAGGAAGGAAGAAAGAGAGAAAAGAACAGTCACCCAAGAGCAGCACTACATCAAGATTTTCAAAACTAAATGGAAATAATTAAAAAAAAAAACTATATTATCCCCCCCCCCACAATAGTCATAAATTACATGTGATTACTGTACTAGTTTATTAATACTATTTTAAAGAAGCATTTGTAAAGCAATGAAAATAAACAGTAAAAACAATTTGGTGCATGTCATGGGCTAGGCTAGGTTAGGGTAGCTTAAACAGATAGAGTTGGGGAAGTACTGTACTGTATGAGAATCTTTGAACACAAACCAACAGTTTAGGCTATTATCATGTATAAAGCAGTGAAAATGAACAATGAAAAACAATTGAGCACATTTCATTTCTTAAATTGATGGATGTCTGTGCAAAGAGCTTTCTTAGGTTAGGCAGCTTGTGTTGGAGACAGAGGTGGAGGGGTGCAACAGTCACTCAGTTACGTTAAGTTCTGCATTTATTTACTTCACTTTACAATCATTTAAACTAAAATGTAACACTTGGAATATAAGAAACTAAAATGTACCATTTGGAGTATAATAAACTAAAATGCAAAAGTGAAACAGTATAAAGAGCTGTGTGACCTCACTCGACGGCAGTCAGATGCAGACTGACTGTGTGTCTGCCTTCGGCCGGCTACCAGCCCCGAGTATTGGGGCAGCATTGCCAGGCTTATTTTCCCACAAAATTGCCACAAAAGATAAAATATCCACAAAAGTTCCCACATGGGGATAAAATTCCCACAAAAAAATCCCACAAATTTAATGGCTGAAATGTTCCACATAAGTTCCCATGAAAGGCCAATTCTCCCACAAATTTGTGGGAAATTTCCACAGAGTGGCAAGACTCCGTCTGAGTTCGAATTACTGGAAATTTCGCCTTCTGGAGGGTTAACTTATTGAGGTTTTATTGTATATAAACTTCCCCCGCATCAGCAGTACTACCCACAAGCCATGGTAACCCATGTACTGTAGGTGAATCATAGGATTTCTGCTATCAGAACTAGGTGTGCCATGCTAAAACAAGCAGTTATAGACTGGAAAACCTATGACATCACAGTGTGATGAGGAAGGAAGATTACAGGATGTTTGGCAGCGAAGTGGTAAACCATCTGTGCCAGATTGGCTTTAATGTACTTTAAGATAAAATATGAGTATATATATATATTTTTGCACTTTTTCAAACTTGAAGTAGCCATGATAAGTTTTGCAGTACAAATTGCAGAGTAACTTCCAGCTAGTGTTTTTTTTCCTGTAATGTTAAGTAAAAATCTTCTGTGATGAAAGTACTGCACAATTGAGTATGTAAAGGGAGCTTTGTCTTTGTTGCCTTGTCTATCTATGTGAGACAGGGGTAAGAATGTTGATTGAAGAAAGTCACTTATGTCAAATTTGTTTTTCATATTTGCAGTTTTAAGTGGGGGGGGGGACATATAAGCCCCCCCTTCAGACCTTAGAAGGCCCAAGGCTAGACTGCTGTAGTCTTGAATCTTTAAATTATAGGAAACGAACCAATGCGTCAGCTATGCCAGGTGGCTGGAAAGAGTGATTCTTAAAAACAGTGCTTATAAACACAGCTGTCATAGATAAAAGCCAAACACTGTAAACTTTTTTGAAGTTGCCTTTCATATATGATAATATTCCATATAATTTAAGGGAACACATTGATTTAGTTGGCAAATTGGTAATATAGTATTGAATTTTAGTGTGCAATATCATATCTTTTATTCATTTAATTGTAGTACTGGCTTTGTATTGTACACAGGTGATTTTGATAATGTTTAAAACAGTGTAGACTCCGGTTGAAAAGATATTTTTCACAGAATAATTTATATAGCTCAGAATCAAGGAATGATGTTGAATTTAAATTTATCCTCTGAGAACAACCTGCACAGTTAATGCTGTTGAATTTAATATCATACTCCATTAACAGTCTGAGCACGGATTTCACTTGGGGTCTTGAGTTTGTTGTTTTGCCCCTCTCCCCTGCACCCCCCTGGAGAAAGCCTGGTGGCAGGGTGTGAGTGAGTGTGTGGTATGTCGCAGGGATGGAGCGGGGCCAGTGTGGCGTATGCCGTGGGCGCAGCGGTAAGCGGTGATGGCTATACAATCCTGCAGCCAGACGCGTGCGAGGTGACTCCTCCATCTCTCCTCCCTTGCTGCCACTCTTCTGTCTACTTACCCACCTTGCACACCCTCTTTTCCCCATCCTCGTACATAGCTTTGTCTCTCCTAATTTCTCTTCCCTTTTTCTGTAGCTGTTTTTCCAAATTTCTCCCCCCCTCCTCCCTTCTCTGTAGCTGTATCTCCTACATTCTCTCTCCTTCCACCATAGTTGTGTTTCTCGTCCTTTCTATTCTTTCTCGTCCTTCCGTTCATAGCTCTTCATCTCTTATTTTCTCTTCTCACTACCATGCCCCTGCTTATCCAAACTCCTTGCAGACTCCCTTTCCTCCAGTCTCCTTCATTGTTGATCATTCTCCCCTACTTGATTTTTCCTTTTCCTAAAGTGACTTTCCATCTCCCCTCCATACCTATCCACCTGGTAGACCTATCTCCTTGGTAGCTGTTCCTCTCCTACTTTCTCTCCCCTTATTGCAAGGTAACTCATCTCTCATAGCTATCTGCTTTGCAGACTGTATACTTCTATAATTGCCATTGCTGTTCCCTTCCCACTTTCTCTTCTTGTGTTTAAGGTGAATCCCCATCTCTTCTCCTTTGCTGCTACATTCCTACCTACCTACCTAACAACCTTGCAGGCTTTTTTCCCACCAGCCTACCCACTACCCACCCATTGTGCAGGCCCTCTTTTTCCCATCTACACACCCATCCACCCACCTTGCAGACCCTCTTTTTTTCCCCATCTGCTCACCCATCCTCCTTGCAGACCCTCTTTTTCCCCAGTGGCCTCCATACCCATGCTTCTTCTGCTTTCTTTCCTCTCTTTTTTCATTTTGGCATTTGTCATCATGCTTATGTACTTGCTCTTTTCTTGATTATTGCAGTGCTTTTCTGTAATCTTTTCATTTTGACAGTTGATTTTTTTCATCCTTTTTGCTATCATGTCTCCCTCCATATATTTTCATTGTATTGTATGATCACACATTCATGAAAGCTAAGATAACATATAGCTAATTTAAAGCTGTTTATATAATTTTGCCTACTTTGTGAGTTCGAGGCCCATGAAATTAGCCTTTATTTTATTATTTTATTTTTTTATTATTTTTTTTTCTTCCCAAGTGATTTCAGGTTGGATCAACCTCAACAAAAACTTTTTGTACATGAGCTTGCTGTACTTTGAAGTTTATTGAGATGGTCCACTTAGTAGCCATAATGTACAGTTCTGTGTTCCGAAACTGAATATGTCAAATGTTTCCATATTTTTAAGCCATTCCTGTCTGTGGTGACTTACTGGTCCATCCACTGTCCTAAATTATGGCAACTCTTCCTCTTTCAGTCTGACATACTGTTCCTTACTTCTTCCAAGGCCTTGTAATCTAGACTGTCTTGGGTTGAGGTGTTGTTTTGGAAATGAGTGTAGTGATGTGTGTTACAGTCCATCGAAGGTGTTAGCCACTTCTGTTTTGGCATGATGGTTTTGAAATTTTTGTACTGTTTGGTCTTTTGTCTTTTAGCTTATCATACCATTTATAATGAGTAATTGCTGCTGTGCTACGAGTTCAGTTGCTTAGTTGTGTATATTTACATACACATCTCCCTGAAGGGAGGATGGTGGACTGCAGGAGAAGTTCATCTTTAACCTTTCGTCCATTGGATTTGTGTTCAAATGAGTGCTGAGGGCCACAACAACAGCAACAATAAAGTACAGTTCTAGAGTTGTAAAAGATTTATGAAAGGATTCTTTATATACCAACCGATGTGGAACATGAGCTTTCCAGTAATTCAAAAAAATGTTGATATGAGATCTCAGTAGTTTATTTTGTTATCATTCTAAGTTGTTTTCCTACTTGAGGGTGGGGGTGGGGTTGGATCCAGAAACAGGGAAAGAAAAAAGATGAAAGTAGTAAACTCTCAGCAGCATGGCCAGTGAAATGGGTCATTTAGTTGTTTACACACCATTCAAGTCCCCAGGTACAGTCTCCACCTCACCAACCAAACTATCTGTACATTTTTTCATTATCTATACTTGCTTTGATAGGGTCTGCCCTTTTACTTTCATATTAAAAAAGGGATACTAATCCCCATCCATGTTCACCTGAGTACATCCTTCATTCAACCAACTCATTCCCCTGTCCATTCCTTAGCCTTTTCAACTTTCATGTCGAAAAAAAAGGTGCCCGACCTTTTCTTTGTGCTGTTTAGTACAATACTTATTTCAGCCAACCAAAAATTCTTATTTCAGTCCACCAACTCAGTACTTTGTCAATTCCCTTGCCTCATCAGCTTAAACTGCACTTTACATCCTCACAGAGTTATTTACCATACCCATCTACTTTCTTGTTTACCAGCCATGCCTCTTCCCACCTTCAAACTCATGTACACCCTTTCCATCACTTTCAACATTTGTTCACTCCTTGTGACCATACCATCTAAGCATACACTGTGTGCTGTTGGATTTCAGACTCCACATCTATCACAGATCACTGTTTCTCATCCTGTTGACTTTGTGCACTCCACACATATTCCTTACTAGCCCCATTTCCACTAACCTTACTCTTTTCACACTCATGATAAACCAAGCTTCTTACCCATGTGTTCATGTTGGCATTAACACACCTTCATGCAATCCTCTTGGAGCCTTTACACTGAGACCTTTATAGCACCAGCCATTTTTCTTCCCTGTGTCTCTCTGATGTCCACTTCTTTGCACAATCTACCTTTCCAATATCAGCTGTACTGCAAGTATTTGATCCACATATCCCCTATGACTCACTGTTACTGTCTTGTTCATAAGTCACCAGACTGATATCTTCCTCACCTTTTATGATATTTTTCTTCCATATACCTTTCGTGTAATATTCAGCTGACTTATTCACATTATTATTTGGACTAACATGGTCACCTTTACCTTTGTGTGGAGGCACAGTCACATCCGTCTTCCACCGGTACAGCTCCACTCTTTCAGGCTATGTGCATGAAAATTATCATGAAAGACATACAAAGTTTGAATTAACAGCAACTGTTGTGTAACCACATGAGTGAGACAAAGGCCAGGGCTGAGACAAGCATGATCATTTACGTACCCCAGAATATAACTTTGCACCCTGACTGATGAGACAGCATTCAGAGCACATAATTTTTGCACTTCTGACTTAGAGCAGCTGGAAGCAAACTGGTGAACTCAAGTGTCACGTAGTATGTTTACAACTTTGGTCACACATCTTTATTTAAATATGATCTTGCAAGTATGCATGTATCGTACCATCCAGTGCAGATCTCCTTCTGTGGAAGGGCAGTGACTTGCACCTTGTCTGGTCATCTGTTGTCGGTCATTTGCTTTTGGTGGTGGTGGTGGTGGTAATGATGGTAATAATGATGATGGCCCATCTTTCCTTCTGTGGAAAAGTCAAACCATTTGCATCAGATGGTAATGGTGGTGTTGGTGGTGGTGATGGAGGTAATGTTGGTAATAATGATGATGGCCCATCTTTCCCTATGTGGATAGGCCAAATCATTTGCATCAGATGGTAATGGTGATGTTGGTGGTGGTTGTGGTAGTGGTACAGAATTAAGTGATTTGTGGTGGAAACCTTTCTGTCACTCTGCAGCTGAATATCAGAGTAGGAAGTTTTGCGTCCTTACTGCATAACCTCATAGTAAGCAAGGTTGGTGCTGAGTGTTAATGTACTTTAAAAGTACATTAATATGAGGTCTGTGCATCTATTCATCAAGTCATGTTCTATTAGAAGTGTATCAGTCCGGAGCTAGATTTTTTTGCCCAGACATTTACATCACGGGTGACCAGTCACAATTCCAAGAATGGCATTATGTTGGCTATAAACTTCTACCACACCTTGAACGCTCTTACATTGATGGGGCCATGTCCATGCTGAGTTATTTTACTGACTAGACCACCAGGTTTCAGTTTATTGCTTGTATGGTTACCACATAATGCAGTAACAGGCTTTCTGGAGTACTGGAAACCAGTTGGCTCGTCACATAAGGAGTCATCTGAATAATAGCACTACATTGAGCAAGTGAATGATGGCTGTCTGCCTACCGCTATTAATATGAGGTATAGATTTTTTTTTTTTTTAATAGAAGTTCATTGATATAAATTGCATAAATGTGCCATCATATGTACAGTATAACTTTTTTCATCCTTTATGTCCTCCCACACTCTTCGTCACTGTCTTCTATAGTTTTATCCTCATTCAAGCCATCCACTATGTCTGTTTTTCTTTGTTTATCATTTTGTATTTCCCTCCTTTCTTCTACTCTCTAATTCTCTTTTGCTTCTATAACTCTCCCTCCTCGCGTTCTGTAAGGCCAGGTTTGTCCCCACACGGCACATAGTTTGTCTCACCATTTCTTGTTTCCTGTTGCTGCTGCCAGTGTTCGCTAAACTGATTTATTTTTCATGCCTTGTGTGCTACCATCCCCCACCCCTCTGTCCTTTCTTTTACACACATTGCATCCATAAGGAGTGTTGGATGTAAGGAGAGTTGAAGATATAATTGTGGTGATGAGGTCACCAAACAATTGAATTTCAGCAGCAGATAATAATTTTACATTTTTTTTAAAAAATTGTGGGCCGTAATTTAAGTTGTGCTATTGTTGACAAGATAAATTCATGTATAAAACTGACCAAAGTAATGTTAGTAAAAATGCAAGTTGATAGCTGAGTATTTTCATCTCCTTCAAATTTCAACAAATACATTCTTACTTTAGCAGCACATACTGTACTGATGCTCACATTTTATGCTGTACTGTACACTGTATTGTAACAAGATAGTGCATGCAGGACACACATAATTTTTGTTATGCTTCTGTCCACATTTCCTCCACATGACCATAAAATTTTTGCATAGCAATCCAAAACATTACTTTAACATAGTAGGTTGAAGTGTGGATGTAGGAGTGTAGGTTTGTTGTACAGTATTTTATTGTCAGTACTGTATACTGAGATAGCAGATTGAGGCTTAATTTGAGGTTATATATAATTATGTTTTGGTTTAGTGGGTTCAGTATGATTAGACGCATTCAGAATCAATGTGTTATTTTAATGTAGCGAGCAAATCAAGTGAAGAAGGGCTGAATGTAATGAAGCAGAATGTCCCAGTGTTCGCTGTTAGAAACTTCATTGTTAATGAGCTTGGTGTTAGTAAGTGTGTCATGATTGTAGTAAGGAAGTGTTGTTTATGTATTTTAATTTTCACATCTGAGAGTAATTAAGCATACAGAATTAGATTAACAGTGTCTTCCTTCCTCAAGCATGCTGTCCACTCCATCTGCTACCCTCTTGCTTCATGTTGCTGCAGCTTTTTATTATTATTATTATTATTATTATTTCTATTTTTTTTAAGTCCACCATACACTTGAGCGAAATTAATTTTTCAGGGAATGAATGGACCAGAATTTTCAGTATGTGACCAGATATACCAATGACCTTTACTGTGTAGTGGATTAGTTCTGATGTTACTGTGTCTACTGTAAGAATATATTGTGACTATGTTATATCTCATACTGTAGTTTTATACTATGTTTATTTTCTTAGGTAATTGGTACACTGTATATATTTTATATACACCTGTATATGAAATGACTAGAGTATGCTGCCATAATGGTTGCTTGTTACTGAAATTTAGCTTAAGTAATATTTCCCAAGACTGCATATTTGCATCCAAGTGTTCTGTATGCTTTTTTATCTGTTCTTTTTATATTTACATCCCCTGTACCATCATAGTGTCTTGTTCTCCCTGAATTATAAGTAGTTTATGTCAGATATAATGAAATTGCCTTGTGTGTACCGTACAGTAAGACATATTTTATTTTTGTGCCACCTATCTGAGTTTTTGTTGTTGAATCCCATGTGATAACATCATCATTTTAATTGCTTGCTTAGTCAGATTATTTGTTTGCCCTTAGTCAGTGACTGGAAAAGTACAGTAGATGTTACCATATACAGTATTGCTTTTTAAATTAGATGATCAGAAAAAAAAAATTATTTTGTCATTTTCCATTCTGACTAAATTGTAGAATGTATGTTCCCCTAGAAAACAGACTGGTTGTCTTGGGAGTTACATTTAATAGACAGTCCCGCCCTTCTTGTTTACAACAGTAACATTCTACTTAATGTGAATCCTGCACTACTGTTACAGTACATCGTAAAACAGCACTGCCAAAATCTCCAAGACTGACAATCCATTCCACTTAACTTTCTTGATGTACTGGAGACAGGATCAGATTAAACTGATTTACATAAAACTGTCAATTAGACTTAGTATTTTTTTTTTTTTTTTTACTCTTCAGCTCAGTCTGTGACAGCCTGGTTGTTGCTTTGGTACTGTCTTTTCTTCTTGAGTGAACTACTTTCCTTTTTGTGTATGTTTTCAATTGTGCATATGTTTGTACAGAATATTATGCTTTATGATAGATGTAACTTTTGTCACTCAAATCTTGAGTGTTGCATTAGTTTTAAGGGGAAAAATCCTGAGTATTTCTTAACAGTTAGGAAAAAAAATAAAAAGAAGAGCTGTTGTTTGAAGTTCAGTTTGCAGCTAGTGCACTGCCTTAATTGATATGGAAATAATGGATGTGCAGCGTCTGTATCACTTGTATATACAGTAGAACCCCGGAATTCATACACAGTTTGTTCCTGGAGGCTGTATGTGTTGCGAATTGTTTGAAAACCACATCATTTTTTTCCATAAGAAACAACGTATTTTGCATTAATACGTTCTTTAGTATGGCTGAAACGTTAGATTTCGCCATACCATAATGAATGGCAAGATCGGCGACACGGGTTCCACTTTCAAACTTTGCAATGAATTCTTTTTTCAGCTCAGTTGTTGTTCTCTTTGCCTTTCTTTTAGCTCAAGCTGACTCACTAGTCTTCTTAGGGCCCATGATTATGTACAGTTTTCTAATGAAAATACGTAATTTATCACAAAGTTTAATGGAGCCTGTATGACTGGTGCTTAGCTGGCAGAAGACAAAGTGGGACTGGCGACCACAAGGCACCTACAGTGCCACGTCTCTTAGTTCTAGTAGCGGGTTGCCTTATGAAAAATGGAGCGATTTTTGGACAAAAAAGCTGTACGAAAACCGAGTTGTATAAGCAGAGAAGCATATGATTTCCGGGGTTCCACTGTACAATATAGGTAATCTCTCCTTTATAACTTAATGTAATGGCACATGTATTCTGCAGAACCTCAGGTGATCATTATATGCTTTCTGGAAGTGAAAGAGCATCCTATAAAATATAGTGCACTTTTTCACCTTGCAGATTTTCTCAATGATGTCCAAAGAAAATTGTCAGTGCTACAGTATATTCTTATTGACTTTAACTTGGTTTAAAACTGTCCTCTTTCCACCTTGAATGCTCAGTTGTACCAATAGGTTAACACTAGAATAGGGCGCTAGTTGCAAAGAAGTGCTATGGAAACAATGTAGAGACGTAGTATTGTCTTATTCTGTCATTTAATTATGTGAAATAAGCCATAGAAGGATGAAAATTTAGGCCAAGTTAAAGTGAAAGAACTACAGTGCAACCAGCATGGCTTTGTATCTGTTCCACAAATCACACTGCATCAGGCACAAGAACTGTATTTATTCTGAAATGACTGAAGTGGTCACTTTATCTTGTGGCAGGGTGTACCACGAGTGACGGGATTCCTTGGTGCTGTGGTGGCAACACTAGCAGAGTGGCGGGCTTCTCTGGGAGAGTTCCCAGTGGTATCATGGCCACAGTTTGTTGATGTGATGCACCAGCAGGTCAACCCACTGGCTGGTGAGGAGCACCTCAGGGAGGTATGGCATCATCATTCATTTTGTTTTAATTGGGATTGTCTTCATGAATTTTGTTGTCTAATAAATACTTGCGGTTTAGTTTATTAGTCAGTTAAATGCATTTTACCAGGTACGGTAGAATGTTAGTTTAATGTGAGATTGGTTCCATGAGAGGCTGCCTTAAATTGGTTTAATGCCAAGTCAGACTGTCATTTGAATGGAGTAAAATTGTTTGGTACATGGGAGAAATACAGAATAGTAAGAGTGTTGTTTTAATGGAGTAAAATTGTTTGATACATGGGAGAAACACAGAAGAGTGGGAGCATGGGTCAGGATGCACGAGGAATCCGCAGAGAAGCGTCTGGCAGGAAACATTAGGCGCCAGACTTGTTTACATTGGATTTCCCAGACAACCCAAATTTAACTCACTTAAAATCAGAAGGATTTGCTTTAAATTGAAAATATGTATGTACAGTAATTGTGTATTGTTTAAAATTGATAATTTTGAATCGATTCCCAACAAATTGGCATTCTACTGTACGTGATTGACACATTCAGATTCAGTAAGTACAATAATTACCATAAATTAGGCTTCTTCATTAATAATAATAATAATACAGTAATTATCCATCATCATTATCATCATCTAATCCTGTGTTGCCCCATGAGGCGCATAGGAGCCTGGGGCTAGGCAAGTTGGTCCTGACATTAAGATGAGAATGACCAGCCAGTGGCATTATGTGAGCAATAAACCTAAACCACTCCTTGGATATAAACCTGCACAGGCTCAATCTGATTGGAGCACTTTAATTACCCACTATACCACCAGGCGCCATATTCTGGTGATGTGGTTACCACCCAGCGTAGTAAATGGTTTCCTGGTGTACAGGAAACCATTTGGCTTTTCACTCAGTGTATAGTCACCCATAAGCAGAATGAAGGCAAGAATGAAGGAAAGGACAGCAGAGGGAGTGTAGAGTTACCTGTAAGCGTAAGAAAGAGGAAAGAATGAAGAAAAGAAAGACAGAAGAGGGTGGAAGGAAAGAAGAAAGGAAGAGAGAAAAGGGCAGTCACCGAGAGCAGCATTACATCGAGTGAGTGGATGGTGAGCACCCCCACCTACCACATAATAGTAATAACAATAATATAGATAGATTATTTCCTGGTCAGGAGGACTGATAGCTGGTTGGTGAGGGATGCTAAAGCTATAGGAAGTGAGGAATGTGTGCAGCAGCACAAATTATTGATATGTGACATGGTACTTCTAGAGTGAATGATGAAAAAGAGGACTTATGGATAATATGGACGCTGGACAACCAAGCAGTAAAGGATGCTTTCTGTAGTGAGATGAGGAGAGTGGTGGCCAAACAGGGAGCCATTGACAGAGGCGTTAATGAACAGTACAGAGCCCTCAAGAACAACCTCTTGAGAGTTGCTGATGCAGTATGCAGTTGGGCAAGAGGCCCACCAAGACATAGAGTAACTTGGTGGTGGGATGAGAGTGTAGAAGCTGCAGTTAAGGAAAAAAGAAGTCTTTTCCAGAAATGGAAGAAGAGTGGTAACAGAGAGGAATACTTGGCTGCCAAGCATAGGGCTAGAAGAGAGGTATACAGGGCGAATTCTGAGTCACAGAGACTTATTCGTGTTAACCTAAATCGTTTGGAAAGGAAAAACATGATATTTAAGGTGGCAAATCAGGTGAAGTGGGAGAATCGGGTTATTATAGGTGAGCCATGTGTGATGAATGATGAAGGAGGGGTAGTAGTGAGCAGTGGGGATATTAAAGACACATGGAATGAGCATTACAGCCGGTTGTTGAATGAGAAGTTTGACTGAGACAGGGAAGGTTTGGAGCCAGCAGATCCAGTATTTGGCCCTTGGCCTTTGATTGACTCTGCTACTGTGAGTTAGGCAATAGGCATTTTGTATATTCTGTGTCATTACCATTAGCTCCATAACACTACAGGTGTTATAATCTATGATTGTGGACTGTTTTTACCCACCCCAATGTTTTGTTTTGAAAGGCAGTTGGATAAAATATTGGAATGGAGAAATAAGTGATAGAGCAAGGGAGCTTGAAATGGAATGAGAGAAGAGGAAGAAAGGACTGTTGAAAGTGATGAAGATAGACAGGAAAGAACATAAAGACAATCAGCTGGTGAAAGAGTTACATTAGTCCTGATATAAGTGTATGAATGCAGATAAAAGAAAAGTGATGATATCTAGGGTTGGTGGCAGTACAGTCAAAGAAGAGGGAGAGTGGCCATGTGCAATTTCCCACAAGGGCGTGGGAAATAACTCCATCTTGTGCAGTGTTTGTGAAAAATGGGTGCATAAGAGATGAAGAGGTATTAGAGGTAGACTGCGAGGTAATGCTGATTTTATGTGTGCAGTGTGTCAGGGAGAGTTGGTGGAGATTGTCAGGTGTGAAAGGATTGAACTTGCTGGTGAGTCTCTTGAGTGTATGGAAGAGTTTTGCTATTTGGGAGACATATTATGTGCTGGAGGTGGGGCTGGAGCTAGCTCTGTGACTAGGGTGGGAAGTGATTGGAAGAAGTTCAGGGAGCTGATTCCTTTCCTGACATTGAAAGGAGTCTCCCTACGTGCTAAGGGGTCTTTGTATGCAGCATGTGTTAGGAGTGTGATGCTGTATGGTAGTGAGACCTGGGCAGTGAAGGAAGAGGATATTTGCAGGCTCAGACGTACAGAAATGAGTGATTAAGTGGATGTGCTGTGTGTCCCTGCGTGCAAAGGCTGGAGGGGCTGGGTTTATGATGGAAGAGTTGAGAAGTAGGATGGGACTGGAGTGTATTGGTGTTGTGATGAGGAGAGGTAGATTGAGATGGTTTGGGCATGTGGAGAAGGTGGGGGATGATAATTGGGTGCAGAAGGTGAGAAGTGTTAATATTGGGGGTGGGGTTGTGAGGAGTAGACCGAGAAAGACATGGGACGAGGTCATTAAGTGTGACCTCAGGGTTAAGGGACTGAACAAGGAGGCTGCCATAGGTCGAGCAGCATGGAGAGCCGCCATTAGTTGACCAAGACTGATACATGCAAGCATGTTGTAGCCTTCAAAAACGAAACGAAACGAAGGCTTGATGTAAGAGATATATATAGAGTGAGAGGGGCTTGAACTGTACCCTATTTTCAGGTGGTACAGCAGCTTCAGTTGATGGGTGAAGTAGTGTACCTGAAGGCAGAAGCACAGGACCTGGTGGTAGTTGACCCAGCTTGGCTAACCCACCACCAGATTGGCCATCTCCTCTCCACTCAGTATGCTGCACATGCCAGAGTCACAGGTATGATATGTTCTGCATCTTCATGTGCAAGGTGCCACATAAGTCATCATAAAATGAACTGCATGGTTATCAGTTACCATTGCTCACTGTACTTTATTTTTTATGCACATGTAAACCTATATGTCCATGATTACAGTATGATAATATTGTTGCAGAATGAAGCTGGAGAGAGTTCTTTTTGCATTTGTTTGTTTTTGCACTTCATTACTACTGTATATCATGTGAAGAATTATGAGGAAAATAAGTCTGTATTC
Organism: Birgus latro; assembly: GCA_018397915.1. Classification (NCBI taxonomy): domain Eukaryota; kingdom Metazoa; phylum Arthropoda; class Malacostraca; order Decapoda; family Coenobitidae; genus Birgus; species Birgus latro. Next base: position 14,637 of record JAGKTI010005325.1, on the reverse strand, counting down.
ACCTAGTATTTTGGCCATTAACTCATGCTGGACTTATTATTTGTAAGGTAGCTTTCCTTTCCATGTCGTTATTTTTTTTATTACCGATGTAAATTGTGCCTAATTTGAGGCTTGCAGCTTAGCATGTGCAGATCTTCATTGTGCCTTGTATGAAGTCTACAGTTTGGCAAAGGTTAAAGAGAACAAAGTGTAAAAAAGATTTCAGTATTTGTAAATTTATATTGAAGTACTGTACAGTATAAGTTGTCAGTGAGCAGAACATAATAATACCAGTTATTAAATCCACCTGATTGTCAGCTGTAACTGTTGTCCACCTAGTATGACCATAGATATCAAAGTTGACCTCTTACTGATTATGGACTAAAAATTTGAGTTCAGTGTTAGCCCTTTGGGTTAAAGTTCCTTATCTCAGCTGTATGCAGGTAACAAGAATACAATGTAAGGGGTGAAACTAAGGTACCATGTAATATAGAAGTAAATTTGATAAGATTTTACATAGAAAATATAAGCACATATACAAATAAATAAATATCTGTCTATCTATCTATCTATCTGTCTATCAATATCTGTATAAAACAAGAACAACTGGTACCCATGCAGGTTGCTACACGGTGGATGACTTCCAGATGAGTTTCCCTGAATGTGATGCCCTGGACCTCCTTCAGGTGTTAGAGGCGCTGCACCTCTGCACACAGGTAGTGTAATTACTTGCTAAAGCCCCAACCATCCACCTCACTTATATTATATTTTATTTGTATTTTTATTTTTTTACAGTACATACAGAAATATTACCTATTAAATTCCGTTGCCAACTGGCAAGCTGACTTGCCAGTTCTCCCCAATTTATGGTACCAGTACCAGATATGTGGAAATAAGTTGTGCTATTTTTGAGCATACCCCTGGCTTTACAGGTCCTCCCTCACTTACATATGGTCAACTAACAAATTTTCGCACATATGAATTTGTACTTTCAGTTACATAATCAATAAATTGCATGAAATTGCAGTACGTGATATATTCAAGACTTTATTATAAAATAGTCGTTGTGTTAATGATTTTGCCCAACTGTAGGCTAATGTAAGTGTTCTAAGCATGTTTAAAAGGCTTGTTAGACTTGGCTAGGCTTTGATGTTTGGTTGGTTAAGTGTATTAACTGCATTTTCAACTTATGAAAAAATTGAATTACGAGCAGTTCTTGGAAACGTAACCCATTTGTAAGTGGGGGAGGGCCTGTACTGTAATGAGGACTGACCATAACTCAATCTTTCAACTTTGCATCGCTGTTTTGTGTAATGTAGGTGAGGTATTGTGTAGAGGATTATATTCTACTGTTAAACCATATTTAAAGGTATTTTATCAGGTTGGTAATGAAGTACAGTACTATGGTGGGTAGTGGGTAATTACGGCGCTCCAGTTGGATTGAGCCTGTGAAGGTTTATATCCAAGGGGTGGTTGGGGTTTATTTCTTACATAATGCCACTCAGGGATGAGTGAGGCTTGTCACTGTCCTCTCAAATGTCAGGACCAACTTGTCTAGCCCCGGGCTCCTAGCTTCTCTGTGGGGCGACATAGGATTGAATGATGGATGGATGGATGGTAATGAAGTAGCATTTTTCCCAGGAGCCTTGGCTTAGTGGGTTATAGTGCTCTAATTGAATGGTCGGAGGTTTGAGTCCACCCACATGTCATTAGTAGACATCAGGAAAGGTGTCCGGTCATAAAGTGCTACACATTCCAAAACCAAAGGCCTCTACCCTGGGGCAGTACTTTAACCTTTATCGCAAAAAGGGGACACGGCGTTAAAAGGGGGGGGAATCCTTATGATTTATTGTAAAGTTGCTTTAAGTCAGAAATGAGTGTTTTTTAGTTGTTTTAATTCCTCAGTCATGAACCAGAAGCTTGTGTCACTTAAAGTTGTTTCATTAGGTGTAACATCATAGCCAGCCCAGTGCAAAGTTTTAAGTGATAGCTGACTTTATGGATCTTTCACCCAGTGTGATAATGAAGGTGAGATGGAATATGAATTCCCATGCTTCAACCGTGTAGAGACCCTGGAAGGGCTGTGGGATGCATCAGATCCTCGATATACCCGAGGTGTGTATGGAGGTGTGCGTCTTCGCTCACCAGCCCCCACGCAACATATCCTACCCCCTGTTTATGTCAGAATCCAGGTGAGTGTGATATTGCATTGAAACATTTAGCATCCATAGTTCATTTTGCCTTGTCAAGATGTAGCACCTTGAATCTGTGCAGCATCCACTTTTATATATTCCTCCTGCAACCAGGCAGTTTTCCGTAACTTAGGAAAGGTATCTTAAATTAGAGAGTTTTATTAACCCATAAAGTGTAAACCACAGCTCCAGCTTTGTTTATGAAAGAGTGTGAGCAATAGCTCAAGCTCTCCTCTTGACAGCTGAACTTCGTAATTTTGCCCTCCAGCCAAGAAATACATGCATTCTTATTCATTGTAAGAGCACTCTTCTCATCACAGTGCCACTCACCAGTCTCCCATTTTCACTCATGATATCATGGAGGACCAAGTTAAAAAAAGAGGATGCCAGACTGTTGCCATATAGTATATTACTCCTCCAACCAACTCAGTCCCCTTTCAGTTCCTTAGCCCCCTCGACTTCCATACACCTTAAAGAATATCAGGAAATGTGTTGCACACTGCTGTATTGGAATTGCATTTTGTTTCAGTTATGTTTCAGTTACTAATTGAACAATATGCACACACTCTTAGTTCTTCTGCTTACTTCAGGAAGAAATTTTTGTCATATGATGGAACAAAAAGAAGATGGGTTGTGGAGTTTGGGCCATCGCAAAAGGTATGACCCAAAAATGGTTGAGAACCACTGCTTTACAGAAAATTTAATACCATCCAAGACTAAGTGATTTGAAAGTATTCTCTCTCAGTTTTGGTCTTTTACAGTTAATGATGATGGCAGTTTATTATACAGTAGTGTAGATCGTGAATTGGAGAATACTGTAGTTTGTTCTATTTAGTACTGCAGCAAATGGTGAACTGGATCATGTTCAAATGAAAGAAAAGAAACAGTCTTTATTTTTTTGGTCAAAAAGTTTGTTTTCTTTCAATTGTGTTGTTGTGCTCTGGTTATTGGTTAGCTAATAACCAGAATAAAATCAAGACAGCACTGTAATAAAATTTTGTGGGTACTGTAGGTTCAGCTGCGGAGGTCATGGCAGGAATACCCTGAGCGTGACACTGACTTGTATCAATGGTGTGGGGGCTCGAAGTTTTGCTCAGGGCCACTGGAAGCACTACTTACCCTAGAGGAAGGTGGAGAAGCAGTAGAGGTTAAGGTGCGGGGACCACCAGAGTCAGGGCATGTTGCCTTCTTCTTCATGGAGGACCTGCTCGCTATGATTGATCAGGTATGTTCAATCTGTACCTTACACAGGCTCATTTAGAGTGGCATGTTTCACTATACAGTATTCTTATTTACATCCCAGGCTGTGTTTGCGATTGCTTTTACTTTGTCCCTTGTTAATTACTAATGTAAGGATTGATTGGTGCCTTTGTTTTATATGTAAGGCTTCATTTTTAAGCTTTGATATACTGTACAGTGCCATCATAAAGTTGTGAATGGATGATTTACTCATTGTACATAACTGATGGGAGGCAGAGCATGTACTGTATATAGTATTTTTTACCCTAGGAGTAATTTTGTAATTACAGTAAATTTAGATTAACTGTTTTTCAGTTTTAGCAAAATATGTACTGATTATGGATTCAGGCAGTATTAGTGATATTTTATTACATTATTATTATTATCATTATACATACATACATACTTGTAATATGTAATCCAGTGTTTCCCCATGAGGAGCATAGGAGCCTAGGTCTAGGCAAGTTGGTCCTGACATTTGTGATGAGAGTGACCAGCCTCACACATCCCTGTGTGGCATTACATGAGCAATAAACCCCAACCACCCCATGGATATAAACTTACACAGGCTTCATCCAGTTGGAGCGCCTTAATTACTTACTAAACCACCAGGTGTCATAGTCTGGTTATATGGTTACCGCCCAGCATAGTAAATGGTATTACTGTATTATTTTTATTTCCACTCACTCATTGTAGTGCTTCTCTCGGATGCTTACCCTTTCCCCTCTTCCTTCCTTCATTCCATCCTTCCTCTTCTGTCTTTCTTTCCTGCCAAAGATCGAGCAGCATGGAGAGCTGCCATTAGGTGACCAAGGCCGACGCATGCAAGCATGCTAGACCCTTCAAAAACGAAAATGAATAACAAAAACGATTCATTCCTCTTCCATCTGCCTGTGGGTGACTCTACACTAAGTGACATGCCAAATAGTTTCCTGTATACCAGGAAACCATTTACTATGCTGGATGGTAACCATATAGGCAAATTATGGCACCTGGTAGTTTAGTGGGCAATTAAAGCGCTCCAATCAGATTGAACTGGTGCAGGTTTATGTCCAAGGGGTGGTTGGGGTTTATTGTTCAAATAATGCCGCTCAGGGATGAGTGAGGCTGGTCACCTTCATCTAATATGTCAGGACCAATTGCCTAACCCCAGGCTCATACACTCCTTATGGGGCAACACTGGATTAGATGATGATTAATGATGGTGTTGATGATGATTGTTATTATTACTTTATTACTCCTATTATTATTATTGTTATTATTATTATTATTATTATGTGCTGGGTGGTAACCATATACTGTAATCAGATTATGGCATCTGGTGATTTAGTGGGTATTTAAGGCACTCCAGTCGGATTGAGCCTGTGTAGGTTTATATCCAAGGGGTGGTTGGGGTTTATTGCTCATGGAATGCCACTCAGAAAAGAGTGAGGCTGGTCACTCTGATCTTAAATGTCAGGACCAACTTGCCTAGCCTTGGGCTTCTACGCTCCCCCTGGAGCAACATAGGATTGGATGATGGATGGATGGATTATTATTATTATGAAAGGAAGGCGGAGGAAAGATTAAGGAAGTGGAGAGATGGTATGGGGCACAAGGGCTTAAGAGTAAATGCAGATAAAACAAAAGTGATGGTGTCTAGGGCTGGGGGCAGTACTATCAAAGAAGAGGGAGAGTGGCCATGTGCGATTTGTCACAAGGGCGAGGGAAGTAATTCCATCTTGTGCAGTGTTTGTGATAAGTGGGTGCACAAGAGATGTAGTGGTATTAGAGGTAGACTGCGAGATAATGCTGATTTCATGTGTGCGGTGTGTCGGGGAGAGCAGGTGGAGATTGTTAGGCGTGAGAGGGTTGAACTTGCAGGTGAGTCTCTTGAGTGTGTGGAGGAGTTTTGTTATTTGGGAGACATGTTATGTGCCGGAGGTGGGGCTGGAGTTAGCTCGGTTGCTAGAGTGAGAAGTGGTTGGAAGAAGTTCAGGGAGCTGTTGCCTCTCCTGACATTGAGAGGACTCTCCTTACGTGCTAAGGGGTCTTTGTATGCAGCATGTGTTAGGAGTGTGATGCTGTATGGTAGTGAGACCTGGGCAGTAAAGGAAGAAGATATTCGCAGGTTTAAACGTACAGAAATGACAATGATTAGGTGGATGTGCAGTGCGTCCCTGCGTGCAAGGCCTGGGGGGGCTGGGTTTACGATAGAAGAGTTGAGAGGTAGGATGGGACTGGAGTGTATTGGTGTTGTGATGAGGAGAGGTAGGCTGAGGTGGTTTGGACATGTGGAGAGGATGGGGGATGATAATTGGGTACAGAGGGTGAGAAGTGTTAATACTGGGGGAGGGGTTGGAAGGGGTAGACCGAGAAAGACATGGGACGAGGTCATTAAATGTGACTTAAGGGTTAAGGGACTGAATAGGGAGGCTGCCAGAGATCGAGCAGCGTGGAGAGCCGCCATTAGGTGACCAAGGCCGACACATGCAAGCATGTTGGAGCCTTCAAAAACGAAACGAAAACGAAACGAACTGTGAGATAATGTTGATTTCATGTGTGCGGTGTATTTACCTGATTGTATTTACCTAATTGTGATATACAGGAAATGAGCTACGCTCGTGGGGTCCCGTCTCTGTTTCTCAATAAGTCAAATTTAGCTTTAAACTCGTTTAAGTTTTTAGACTGGACGATCTCTTTGTCCAGTCTATTCCACAGGTCTATGCATCTATACGGAAAACTATATTTCTTGATGTCCTTCAAGCAGCGCGGCTTCTTCAGTTTCAGTCCATGTCCTCTTGTTGCTCTCTTATCCCATAAAAACAGATCTTCTCTATCAATTTTATCTACTCCCATCATGGTCCTGAACATTGCAATCATGTCACCCCTCTCTCTCCTTTCCTCTAAGGATGGCAAATCCAGCCTTTCTAGCCTCTCACTATATGACAGATCTGCCAAACTGGGGACCATCTTGGTTGCTGTTCTTTGTATTCTCTCAATCTTGTTTATATCTTTCTTTTTGTGTGGGGACCACACTACTGCCGCATATTCTAACCTGGGGCGGATCATGGCCACTATCAGTTTTTTCATCATCTCTTCATTCATGTAATGGAATGCCACTCTTATGTTGGTCAAGAGTTTATATGTCTCTCTAACTATCTTGTTGATGTGTTTTTCAGGTGACAAACTATTCTGGAACAGCACTCCTAAATCTTTCTCTTCTCTCGCTTTTGTGATTGGTTCATTACCCATCATATAGTTCAGTGATGGTCTCTTGGTGCTTTTACCCATTTCCAATATTTTACATTTTTTTGCGTTGAATTTCATTTCCCACATCCGGCTCCAGTCATGTATCCTATCCAGATCCTCCTGCAGCATTTTACAGTCCTCCTCAACCTCTACCTTCCTCAAGATCTTGGCATCATCAGCAAACAGACTTGCATAACTGTTTACTCCATCTACCATATCATTTATGTAAATCAGGAACATTACTGGTGCCAACACCGAGCCCTGTGGGACACCACTTGTTACTTCTCTCCATCCAGACATCCTGTCCTTTATTACTGTCCTCATTTGTCTGTCTCTCAAAAAGTCTTTCATCCATTCCAGGAGGTTACCCTTCAGTCCTCCTATATGCTCTAGTTTCCACATTAGTCTCTTATGAGGTACCTTGTCAAAGGCCTTCTCCAAATCTAAATATACACAATCCACCCAACCGTCTCTCTCCTGCAGCACATCAATCGCTCTTGAGTAAAAGCTCAACAAGTTGGAAACACATGACCTTCCACTTCTAAATCCAAACTGACTTTCAGTCAAAATATTCATCTCTTCCAGATATTTTATCCACCTATCTTTCAGAATCTTCTCGCACAATTTTGCAACCATGCTGGTTAGGGACACTGGTCTATAGTTCAGGGGTTCTTCCTTGTTTCCTCCCTTATAAATTGGTACCACATTTGCTCTCTTCCATTCCCGAGGCACTTTCCCTTCTTCCAGCGAACACACAATTAAACTGTGAATCTTATCTGCCAGTTGGTCTCTGCATTCCTTCAGTACCCAATTTGAAATTCCATCTGGTCCTGGGGCTTTCCTTACATCTTGAGTTTCCAGTAATTTGTACACTTCCTGCACTTCCACTTTTATATCTTTTATCACTACACTCCTAGTCACTCCTAGTGTTGGAGAGAGCATGTGGATATTGTCAGGCATAAAAGGATTGAACTTGCTGGTGAGTCTTTTGGGTGTGTGGAAGAGTTTTGTTATTTAGGAGACATGTTATGTGCTGGAGGTAGGGTAGGAGCTATCTCTGTGGCTAGAGTGAGAAGTGATTGGAAGAAATTTAGGGAGCTGTTGCCTCACCTGACATTGAGAGAACTTTCCCTGCATGCTAAGGGATCTTTGTATGCAGCATGTGTTAGGCGTGTAATGCTGTATGGTATTGAGACCTGGGCAGTAAAGGAAGAGGATATTCGCAGGCTCAAACATACAGAAATGGCAGTGATTAGGTGGCTGTGCAATGCGTCCTTGAATACAAGGCCTGGGAGGGGGGGGCGGCTAAGTTCATGATGGAAGAGTTGAGAGGTAGGATTGGACTGGAAGGTATTGGTGTTGTGATGAGGAGAGGTAGACTGAGATAGTTTGAGTATGTGGAGAGAGTGGGGGATGATAACTGGGTGCAGAAAGTGAGAAAAGTGTTAATGTTGGGGATAGGGTAGTGAAAGGTAGACTGAAAAAGACCTGCAATGAGGTCATTAAGTGTGACCTCAGGGTAAAGGGACTGAATGGGGAGGCTGCCCGAGATTGAGCAGCAGGGAGAGCCGCCATTAGGTGACCAAGACCAATGCATGCAAGCATGTTGGAGCCTTCAAAAAATGAAAACGAACAAAAACGATTGTTATTGTTTCTGATGTTATTATTACTATCATTGTTTTTATGAGGTATTATTATTAGTAAGAGCTGAAGATGAAGAAGTTACCTCCATATTGGGGTAATTGGTGATAGTTTATGTTATATTGGTGCACAGGTTCTGGTGGAGATGTGTCCTGGGTTGGTATTAGAGAAACATGTGCTGAGTGCTGAGCAGCTGGCAGCCCACACCACAACTGTGTATGCTTGGCCCCCTGCTGATACTTACTCAGCACTACTGTCACAAGGCATGCGTGCTGCCCTTCTCAACCCACTCACAGAAAGGGAGGAGTCTTTCACACAGTTAGTGTGCTTTGGCTCACAGGATGTAAGTTACATACAGTATGCTGTGGTTGTAGAATTTTTCAGTTTTTTTGTCTGTAAATTCATGATAACTGGAAAAGCAGTAAGCAAGCTTAATATTGATGAATTTATTTTGATTTTATCATCTTCTCTGTGAGAGTGTTTTTGATCTGTCATTCTACAGCTCATAGCTACATACATATTTTAAAGCAGTGTTCCATGCTTGCATGAGTCATCCTTTTACTAAAAGCTTATATTAATGATGAATTGAGGATTAAGGAAATTAAGAATCTATAGTGAGAAAAAATATATTTTCCTTGCATTATTTGCATTTGGTTTCATCTGTAATGTCTTGAGTTAAATTTGTATCTAACTTTTAAGATAAATTGAATAAGTAAGGTTGTCTACCATTAGATTTATAAATACCTAGTAAGATTTACTATTGCTCAATCCATATTTTGTACGATTAGTCTCCAGTGAATATGTGAGTGCAGGAAGGGACTTAAGATCCTTATTATATGTAGCCATTTATCACTGTCTTTTGTACCTGCAGGTGGTGTCAAGTGTGGTGGTAGGTGGGGATGTTCATGTTAGTAGCCTTTGCACTGTCACTGTCCAGCGCTTGGCAGCTCTAATGGACCCTCCACATCCTAGGGGCTCTGACTGGTACTGTCATCTTACTACATCTCTGATCCTACCCCTATCTTCTTGTTACCCTGCCTTACGTACCTTTCGCATGCCTCACCCTGTACCATGCCTCTCATATAAGCCACATTATCTTAATTACTGCTGTCCTGTCCAGTTTGCTAAACTCACCCATTTCTTCTTCTTAGTGTCTCACAACCTTATGATATTGTGGGTGCTAACACATACTCATGCAACTGTCATTCGCCCACCTTACTCAGTTTTCCATCCCAGTCACAGTTATGTCATGAGACACTTTACTAGCTGTGTCCTTTTACACATTATCTTTTGTAGGTCATCAGTACATCATGATACTTAAACTCTTCCACCATTTATCTGGACCCCATGAGTTACCCACAAGCTTCATAACCATCAGTTTACAGAGCCATCACTTTATTCTTATTTTCATATATTTTCAAACATCATCTTTTACAAACATCCACAAGTCTCTGAACCATTCCTGTAAGCATGTATAGTAAAATGTGCATATATACATCAGATTTGATATATTCCTTCTTTCACTGTGTCTCGATTACACTACTTCTTTCACTGTGTCTCGATTACACTAAATCAGGTGTAAATGGGGGACTGAAACCCCTCCTCACCTCGAATATTGATATGGGTAAATGATAACTGCATTGCCCAGCTCATGTTTTGCTTACATTCTCATGAATCTTACAGCTTAGGATGGGAGGGAGGTTGTAGTTAGAGCTTTCTTATGCTATGATTTGTGTCTCAGTTGAACGATGCTGGAGAGGGACTCTCCACGAGGTGGCACTGATATGTGGCTGGCCGGCTGTGCCACTTGGTTGTACATATGTCCCTCAGTTCCTTTCTTATCCTCTGAAAGCAGGATGCAGAACTGCAGGAGAGGGGCTATTTTAACCTGCAAATCTTGGGATTTGTTTTCAGATGAACCTGTTGCTGAAGCTGCAAGTAATGTTATTCATGAGAACAAGAGATATTGTTTTGAGTATTGATGATTGTCAGTAAAATGCAGTAGAACCCAGATTAAATTCAGGGTGTCCCAGCCATCCTTGAACAGTTAGTTACAGCACACTTGTATAAGTGAAGCAGGTGATAAAGACATGGTTTCGGTTTTGCAGGTAGTAAGTATGTTTAGTAATCACAGAGAAGAGAGCAGACTACCAATACAGTACATTTCCTTTACAGACATTCGTTGATTTATGGGTAGGATGCATTTGGGAAAAACTGATTGCCAGTCGAACTATCATATACTTGAAGCATAATACAGTAACAGGTTCAGTAGAGTTATGTCTGGCATATAGTCAAGGTTACTTTAATGTGACTTAACCTAACCCTGCCTGAGTTCAGTCTCAATCTGCCTAAATTTCATAGCCACATAAAGTACCATAGTACACTTGTTCTGCTACTAACAACTATAGCAGTTAGAGAATTGAGTATAAAACATGGTTGTTGTTGATCAACTCCAGTCATTCTGATTGAGCAGACCCATCAACCACAGGTTGGCCACCACCCCTGTAGGGTCATCCTGTGCTGTTGACAGCACCTTGCCATAGTGAGGCACGGAAAAGTGTGGAGGTTTGGTTCCTGAATGAATGATGCATTTGCCTCTCCACCCAATTAGCAGGGACACCAAAGCAGGCTTCACAGCACCCTGTTATTAGGTTATATAGCTGCCATCCAGCTTTGTAAATGATTCTTTTGGTTACAGGAAGCCATTAGGCTTGCCACCCATTGTAGAGCCACCTGAAGTGGAATGAAAAGTAGTAAAAAGAGACAGGATGGAAAGGGAGAAGTAGGAAGAGAGTAGGGCAGACACAGAGACAGAATTATAAAGGTGAGGAAGAAGTATGCAACACTACATTAAGTGAGTGGATGATGGTCACCACCACCTACCACTTGTAAACTGCAGTGAAGTCATAATATTGTCAACATACACAATCCTACTCCGAAGTGACTGCAATTTCGGCTGTTGTTTTTGGTTATTTCCCACCCATTGATAAACTTGTTGGCACTGTATTATTACTGTTCACACATGTCACTTAAATTTTGTCACTTTAAAGCTTAAAACTATGTGCATAGACTATATTGAGGATAGCTATGGAAAAACCTTGAACTGGGATGATACAGTCAGTATTTATACTATTTATGTTGTGGGTTGTTGTTGGCTGTTTCATGCTGAATTGCCATCCAGTGGTTAGTTGTTCACTATTGTTGCCTTACTGGTCACACACTTCGCTAAATTTTTGTCACTTTATACTTAAAGACTATGTATTGTTATTCAGAACTGTAATGCACAGACCATATTTAGGATAATTGTTGCACATTTTGACTTAAGGTGATGCTTGTTTTGATGGTGGGCTATTCCTGCCAGTCATGATGTTTCTCCACCATGACAATCATTAATTTGAGAACTTGCCAGTCACATACTGGAAAATGAATGTTAAAAGTTGAACATCATTAACGTGAAATATCATATAACAGAGGGTGCCTATACTTGTTAGTGAGGTTTGAAATAATGTTTAACATTAATAAATGTCTGTGTATAGGTGTGTTCTGGCAGTGAAGCTGGGCCTACAGCAGCTGCTGCCTTCCCTTGACACACAAGCTGGAACCTCTCGCTCACCAACAGCCACACTTCTCCATTCCTGGGGCCAGTCTCCTACTGCCACTTTGGGTAATTGAGAAAACCATCCACTGTATAGTTTAGGTTTAGTGTTACCCACTGCTAAGGTCTGTCCACTTCAGCTTGGACTAAAATTGCCATCTCTTCATCTTGAATGCTGAGCTATAGCAAGAGATTAACACTAGAATATGATGCTGATCACAGAGAAGTGGCATGATTAGAAAGTAGAGTTGTACTGTTGTCTCATTCTGCCTTTGAGCTAAGGAATAAGCTGCAAAGGGTTCTGAATCTCAGCTAAGTTAAGGTGGATGAATTATAGCTGCATATTGGATCTTGGGCCAGATTCTGAACAAACATACAATCAGTTCCTTGTCATAATGGTGATTTGTTTTCCCAGGAAGGACAAGAAACAGGGGTGTCTGCAGGATTTTTTGAAAGGGGGGGCAAAATAAAAGAAATTATACATATATATGCGGTTATAATGTATAAAAAAACACACACTCCAAATAGGCATAGGCATATACTTACATGAGTTTACATGACTTACATCAAATGCATAAAGTGACAGAATGCACAAAATATACGTGACGACCGGGAGAGTTCCAAATACACTTCAGAATTCCAAGGGGGGCAACTGCCCCCCCTTGCCTCCCCCTCCGGATGCTCACGCAAGGAAAGGACTGTACAATCTGTTTCCATCTTCTTTGGTCCTCCTACAAAAGCATATCTTGGATTCAAGAAGAAAATTGTCATAGGTTTATATATTTTTCTAGCAGGAAAGACAAAGAAAGAAGAGTACAGAATCAACTGTAAATATGTTTGAAAATCCCAACCCAGAATTCCATGAGTAGAGCAGGCAGTTTTGTCTGCTTAACCATTACTTATAGTTTGGTTTAGTTTTTCATCCATATTCCGTGGCATTTTTAAAATTTATTCATCATCATCATCGACCTCCTTTCCCACCCAAAGGCAGGGTAGCAACATCCAGACAGCCCAAATTTGCACAATCCATGAGCCACGTTTCCGTTCGCTCACCATTCAAGCCCCCGGAATCCTGGCTGTATCTGATACGCCAAAAACATTCACCACATTTTGTAGCTTCACATAAACATATCTGATAGAGTCAGTCCAGATGCTGCCACGTTAAAAGGTGGTGCCAAATCCCTGATCATTCGCTTCTCTTCACAATATTCATCCAGTCCGCTCGATCTCTTGTCAGTCCCCTAGCCTCACCGACTTCCAACATTCTTAGCAGCATATAAACAGATCCTGAACTTGACTTTCTGTTATCTTGTTTTTGTTTTTTCTTGGAGGGAACAGTATTGTGAGCTTTGGCCTTTAGTTCCTTCTTCCTTGCATAAAAAAGAAGAGGAAGAAATAAAAAAAGAATATTGAAGCTCAAAATTCCATAATTTCACCACCATATATAAATCCATTCTCTCTCTCTCTCTGTATATTCTCTTCGTAAATTATCTCTTCTTGTTGTGGGAAAAAGTAAAATGTTTTGTAAAATAGATACATTACTGATAGCATGATAGAATACAGTACAGGTATTGATGAAAAGGATAATATTAACCCTTTAGTCTGAGGACATCTTTTAAACTGTACTGTAGTTTATTCTTCCTGCCACCAAATGGTTTTATACTGCTCAGAAAAGCCTTACTCATTGTGAAGAGGTTATCAAAGGCAATATCTAACCCCTGAAAATTAAGAAGTCTCCCTTAACTTGAATAAAATCATCTGGTAACATTAGGACTGAGATAAAAAAGACATATATAGTTGAATGGATATTGTTAATGGTTGTAATGTACTTGTTAACTTCTTGGAGGCAGAATTTCAAGGGGTCTGAATAATGTATTATTGATTGTATGGCCCCTCTTTGCTGTGCAAGGTGATGGTAGTTCTCTCACTTTGTATTTTCTTTCCAAGTAATGAGTCCTAGTGGTAGGTGGGGGCATTCATCATCCACTCACTCAATGTAGTGCTGCTCTCAGGTGACTGCTCTTTTCTCTCTCCCTGTCTTCTTTCCTTCCATCTTCATCTGTCTTTCTTTACTTCATTCTTTCCTCTTCCTTCTGCCTACAGATGACTCTACACTTCTTCCTCTGTCTTTCTTTTGTTAAATCTTTCTTCTTCCTTCTGCCTATGGGTGACTCTACACTGAGTGACAAGCTAAATGGTTTCCTGTACACCAAGAAACCATTTACTATGCTGGGTGGTAAACATATAACCAAATTATCACATCTGGTGGTTTTGTGGTTAATTTATGTGCTGCAGTTGGATTGAGTCCATGCAGGTTTATATCCAAGGGATGGTTGGGGTTTATTGCTCATGTAGTGCCATTCGAGGATGAGTGAGGCTGGCCACTCTCATATTGAATGTCAGGACCAATTTGCCTAGCCCCAGGCTCCTACGCTTCTCGTGGGGCAACACAGGATTAGATGGTGAATGATTGAAGGTAAAGAGTCACTGTAGGTCATAATCTTGTTGGTTGAGGAGGCTCCCCAGTATGTCTTTCTTACCAATCCAGTGCTTGATATGGCACAAAAAGAATTGTATGTATGCTGTAGATGCAAACTATGCCATTGTAGAAAAGATGTAAGTGGTATATGAGAAACTTGAAAAGTGTAGTATGGAAAATAAATTGAAAAGAAAGAGATGCTAAGAAGCTTTCCAAGGTAATGAGAATACATGCCTATACAGTGTGTATGTATGTATGTATGTATGTATGTATGTATGTAT